>OVAN01000605.1:0-54515 GCA_900406275.1 Anastatica hierochuntica
ATTATATAATGGTTTTATATGATTTTAAATATAATAGCATAAAATTATTTTATTATATTAATTTGCAATCAGATGCATCTAGATGCTATTACAAATTTAGAAACGAACAAACTTGCATCCAGATGCTGCATTTAGATACAAAATCCAGATGCAAAAACGAACAATATTTGGATGCAACATCTAGATGCAGCTGCAGATGCAGCTTCTCGATGCAAAAACGAACAGAGCCCCTAAGAAAAAAAGAAATTACAGATGCAAAGACGAAAACAATTCCAATCTCTAATAAGTGGTTGGAGTTTTATTGTATAGGACAGTCCACAAGTTGAGTTTAGTTTCCAAATTCGAGTAAGAGTCAAAGAGAGGCTACAAAAGAACATAAAGGGAGAAAGATTGATCCCCCTCTCTCACATTCATCAAAGCTTTGAAACACAGAGAGAAAATGGATGGTTATGAAGAGAGAGGGTGCTGGAGATGGAGCAAGAGAGATTTCTTTCCTGAGGAATCTTTCCAGAGCTGTAGCAGTTACAGAGCCGCTCTGTCTCAGACATGTTCCAGGTTCAAGAACAGGTTTGTTAGTAGGTCTGATGATGAGAATGAACGGTTCGAGCTCAGGAAACAGAGCGAGCACGAGATGAAACAGTGCCTAACATGGTGGGATTTAGTCTGGTTTGGGTTCGGAGCAGTGATTGGAGCTGGAATCTTTGTCTTGACAGGTCAAGAAGCTCATGGACAAGCAGGACCAGCTATTGTCTTGTCTTATCTTGTTTCAGGTTTTTCTGCTATGCTCTCTGTCTTCTGCTACACGGAATTCGCCGTGGAAGTCCCCGTGGCTGGTGGTTCCTTCGCTTATCTACGGATCGAGCTTGGTGATTTTGCTGCGTTCATCACGGCTGGAAATATACTTCTTGAGAGTGTAGTTGGAACTGCAGCTGTTGCTAGAGCTTGGACTTCGTATTTTGCAACTCTTCTCAATCGCAATCCCAACGCTCTACGGATCAAAACGGATCTCACTAGTCCCGGTTTTGATCTCTTGGACCCGATAGCTGTCGTGGCTTTAGCCGTTGCAGCTACAATCGCATCGATAAGCACAAGAAAGACTTCATTACTCAACTGGATAGCTTCTGCTATCAACACTCTAGTGATACTTTTTGTGATAATTGCGGGTTTTATCCACGCCGACACATCGAATTTAACTCCGTTCTTGCCTTATGGACCTGAGGGAGTATTTCAAGCAGCTGCAGTTGTGTACTTTGCATATGGAGGATTTGATAGCATAGCAACAATGGCTGAAGAAACCAAGAATCCATCAAGAGACATACCGATTGGGTTACTCGGTTCAATGTCGATAATTACAGTGATATATTGCTTGATGGCATTGTCCTTGAGCATGATGCAGAAGTACACAGAGATTGATCCAAACGCAGCTTACTCAATGGCGTTTCAGAGCGTTGGGATGAAATGGGGAAAGTACCTGGTGGCTCTTGGTGCTCTCAAAGGGATGACCACAGTTCTTCTAGTAGGAGCATTGGGACACGCACGATACGTTACTCACATCGCAAGGACACACATGATCCCACCTGTATTTGCTCTTGTCCATCCCAAAACCGGAACACCGATAAACGCTACCCTCCTTGTAACAATTCCAAGTGCTCTCATCACTTTCTTTACGGGTTTAGATGTTTTAGCAAGCCTGTTATCGATAAGTGTTCTCTTAATCTTCACAATGATTCCTATAGCACTGCTAGTGAGGAGATACTATATAAGAGAAGTTACTCCAAGAGCTGATCTTCTTAAGCTTATCATTTGCCTCTTGATCATTGTTGCTTCTTCAATGGGTACTTCGGCTTATTGGGGAATGAGGGTCAAGGGATCATGGCTCGGGTACGCTATAACCGTTCCATTCTGGTTCTTGGGGACTTTGGGGATTGTCTTCTTTGTTCCTAAGCAAAGAACGCCGAAAGTGTGGGGCGTACCGTTAGTCCCATGGCTCCCTTGCTTATCTATCGCGACGAATATCTTTCTCATGGGATCTTTAGGAGCTCAGGCTTTTTTAAGGTTTGGGGTTTGTACTTTAGTCATGTTGCTCTACTATTTCTTGCTTGGTCTTCATGCAACATTCGATATGGCTCATCAGCAAATCGTGCCAAGATCTTAGAAACCATCTAAATTAATGAAGAAAAATGCAAGTCCTCTCAAAATGTCTCTCTTCCTTGAATAAGACCACTCTAAATTTTATTCTGCTTTCTAGCTTTTCTTCATCACCTCTCGCATCAATGTGGCATGAGACATCCTTATAGGAAAAGTTCATTTTTTATCCTCTGTGAATATACATGAAGAGAAGCTTTTCACAAGGACCTTTTGATCTAAACACGAGACATATTTTTAGAACACTGGTCCTTGAGTCCAATTTTCGTGACAAAATCAATATATAATATTTTTGTCATTAGAAGTTCAATTGCTTTCATAGCTCAGTTGGTTAGAGCACCCGTTTAGTAAGCGGGAGGTCTTGAGTTCGACTCTCAATGAAAGCAATATTTGAATCAAAATTTTACACTTTTTGCATATAACTCAAACAGATTAGATCAAATGTCAGAATGATAACAGGTGATTCTTCACCAAAAAAATCTCTCTTACCACTTATGCTATACACCGACCAAGATTCAGCGTTCTTCTCTTAAGACGACCAGAGTTCTTATTTGCTTTGAGTCTTTGTTATAGTTTTGGCTATCGAGTGGTATGTACTGAGACATAATAGACATTATCTCTGAATCCATGTACGACTGCATTCACATTTTAGTAAAAACACAAAAATGATAACTAGATTCGATAAATAAGATAAGTCATAGGTAGCAAAGTGGCATTACCTTAAGATGGTATTTGCAGAATATATAAGCAGCTAGAGAGATGCCTGCAATGGCGGTTAGGACTACAATTGTGAATAACCATCTGCTTCTCGATCCACTTCTTGTCTCTGTGTGAGCCGGTGTGGATGTAATAAACATTCATGAATTTGTTATGAAAATATCTGAGAAAAGTTTACATCTTTTTTTCGACATACCGATACAAGTGTCTTGTTCTCGCATATAGAGAGTGTTGCTGGGGCATTTGCATTCATATCCTCCCCAATTGTTCTTGCATTTGCAGCCATCACATTGACAAGCTGATTTCTCTTTGCATTCATCAATGTCTAGTTATAAATGAACAAAGCTTGGTCAGAGACAACGTCAACGAAACTCGATTTAATCATCAAAAGTTGTCCAAAAGCTTTCACCTTCACATTTCAAACCATCTCCATGGAATCCTGAAGGACAGCTACATCCTGATGTCTCCAATTTCTACATCGGACATACAAAAGTTCACGAAAAGTTTCAAACTTTAGCAACAAGAGGACAAGAAAAAACAACAGTCACTTAACCGAACAAGCCGAGAAAGTTAGACCCTCTCTGGTTTCAGACCAGCAGCCTCCTTCATTCATTGAGCATCTCGCAGGTCCATAAGCTGTATCAATAACAAGAAAAAGTTTTTTGTTAGACCAATGAAGAAAAAATGTGCAATGAGATACATAGAAAGAAAGAAGTTTGGAGAACATACGCTTGCAGGAGGTATAACCATCTCCTTTATATTGAATACCATTGACAACTGGGCACTCACATACTCTTCCCCTAAATGTGTCCTAATAAATCCCATGTAATCTATGAAGAAGAGATGAAACAGACTGGTAAAAACATCGGTTTATCGCCCCTTTTCACTAGTACCTTGCAAGCCGTTACATTTGATCTTTTGTCTTGCCAACATCCTCCATTTGCTTCCAGACATTCATTTGTCTCTATATCTGTTTTAAAATGGAACAATAAGAGGAGTGGTTTTGAGTATTGTTCTTCTCAGATTACGACTAGCTTACTCGAGGGAAGTGACTTGGACCTGCATTCAAACATATTGAAGGTTCAGTTCTCTCCTTGAATCCTGAACATATAGCCTTTAGCACCGCGGTTTTCTCCAATTTACCTGAGCATGGGAGAGATTAGAATTGCCTCTAGCGTTCAACTGTGTGTGTGATGATATATGACAAGGAAGAGCGTACCGCGATATTGAGCATTGTTGATGATCAACGTTGGAAAGATTGTGATAACTCCACGGTTCTCTTGGCCTAACTATACTTCAAAATGTCATGAAAGAAAAAATAAACAGCTCGGTGAATTTGAAGTAACCGCCGAACCTGAAAAGCTTGTTCGGCTTTTAGAACTTCATTCTCTACATCAGCCTCAGGATCACCAATGCATTTCTTGATCACCGCAAGGGACAAACCTGATAAAATACTGAAACTGTAAAGAGAAGGAGATGCCATTACAGATTGTGATATCTCTGAGGAATACAAAAGGACGTCTTTTTACCGAGAGATTCCACGACAGTCTCTCCACATTCTTTGCTGTATTTCTTCTCCTTCATAGAACATCTGATGTTAAAATCTGTCACATAATCCCACCAGACCCAAGAACTGTTCTTCTCCTTAGCTACTTTATGAACACATAAGTTTCGAAGATTCTTGTAAACAACATCTTTCCCATTATATCCATCTTCAAAGTCTTGATCAGGAGCACAATACCTCCCTTGGTATATGCACTGAGTCTTGCATTGTTTGCTAAGTAGAAGCTCTTTGGGACAAAACCAAGAAATGTAATGAGGTGTGAACAAAGTGTAACCGCCTTTCTCGAGAATCTGAGCCATTCCCTTGAAGATCTTTATGAAACTCATTTGTTTATCATCATTAGTGTTAGCCCATAGCTCATACTCAACCCTCTCATCAGGGTTTGGTAATGACTCACTCCAGTCTATCTTCAAAATTACTTCTTCTTCGCCACTTTTAAGCACTTTCTTGAGGCTATCGCCAAAAGATCGAAGGATCAAGGCCGATGGGATGTTGATTTTGTCTATAAAGTCAGGACTTTCATCTTGAAACTCCTCTGGTGAATCCATTGTTATCAATGGCTCGGTAATGTTATCTGCTAATAGAACAGCCGCTGCGCCCGATTGTTGTCCATTCCTTATCTTCAAAGCAAAGCTACACACTAGAAAAACAGAGCATAGAGTCGGATTCACTCACCCCTAAAATCTTTTACCACTTCAACAAGAATCTCAAAAGATTCAATCAAAATCTAGATGATAAAGTTAAACTCATTGTGTTCTTACTATATAATCAAAGCAAATGATCAAGATTCTGAGTAATGATCAAGAAATGGCAGCAAAAACAACACAAGGAACTCTGGAATTTGCAGAACAATTTTACCTCCACGATCAATGAGAAGTATAGTGGGATAAGGTGACTTGGGCTTGAAGGTTCTGTTGAAGGGTTCGCATCCGTAAGCGCCTTGGCCTGCGTAGACGACGGAGCCGATCATGAAACCGCCGTAGTTAGGGACGCCAAAGTCAGCAATGGCCGCGTCGTGCTTAGCTCCCATTGTCCATGAGTTAAGAACCGTCACACTGCTCTTCTCGACGAAGAATCTCGCCGAAACCTCGTTGACCATTATGGTCAACGCTAGAACCAGAGCCCACACGGCTCCTTTGTTGGTCGGAGACATTCTTCTCGACACACAAGAAGGTGGGGGTCTCTCTGTTTCCGATCAAAAGGAAGTCTTGTTAGACAAGAAAAGAGTGAGCAGAAGCTAAATGTATGTACGTAACGCAAGAGAAGACGACTTAGCAGAGTCAGCGGAAGCAACCATGACTCTGCAACTACGGTTTCCAAAAGTTAATTATTGTGATTGTGAGACTAGATCTTAAGGAAAAAAAGTATTAAAAAAATCAGAAGAGGGGAGAGAGAAAAGAAACCCAGCTCTTAAAATCCTTCGTGAGGAACCGGTTCTTCAACCCTCTCTCTCAGTCTCTCTCTTCGGCCCCACTCTTTTACTTTTATTATTTAAATATTATGTAAGAACCTTATAAGGAATTCTCCCCCATTGAACTGACAATCCTCGTCGTTACTCGTGAGTGTAGCTTCAATTTGAATGCTTTTAAAAGTTTATCCAAACATTTCAGACGTTAGGAATATTTAATGGGCCTAAAAGCCCATTTTGAGTTTGCTAGTCAAAAGAATTGCTTCCCAAATATGGTTCATCCCAACCATATTGTTCTACACTTAGACCATCTCCAACTCACTCTATATTTATCTCTATATTTATCTCTATATTTTTCTCTAAAATAGAGAAACTATATTATAGAGATAAATTTGCTCCAATGTATGCCTCTACAATCTTCTATTTTTAGGGGAAAATATAGAGGAATGCTATTATTGCCTCTAAATAGAGGAACTCTATTGTAGAGGCATACATTGGAGCAAATATACTTTATAATAGAGTTTCTCTATTTTAGAGAAAAATATAGAGATATACATTGGAGATGCTCTTAATGCTAAAATTTCAAACGAATTCAGCAGAAAGTTTGATGTCAAAAAAAAATTCAGCAGAAAGTTTTATTTTTATGTAAAAAAGATAATAAAAGGCATGGTTGCATGTGTCACGTTGGCCACCATATAGGATCAAATATAAGTGCTAGAGTCATGGAGATGATCATTTTAACATATTTCTAGTATAACTCAAGTAAATGATGTTTAGACTTTGGTTTATAACCATAGTAAATCCTGAAGTTATATTAGTTTCTAATGAGTAAATCATACGCAGATTTATAGCTCATCATCTGAACTAAAGAATAAATCTTCAAAATTAAATTCTTATAACTTTAGGTGTTTGTTATGCGGATAGTTTATGTAATTTTTACTATGGTTATTTTGACGACCATTAACATTTCTGTTATTGGTTTTTCATTTTACCACAAAAGTCAACACTATAAAATAGATTAATTTATTAATGACCTTTAAATGCATGGTTTATACATGTGACTCCACCAAATAACTTTAACAATGAAACTAGTTTGTTGGCTTGCATCTTATGCTGACATTATGTTTTATAAATAAATACAGTGTTGATAATTTGATAATATAACATATTTTCAATTTATAGATTATTGTGCATTTTTGCTAAATTAAAATTTTAATTCTCATAATTTTAGTTGTGCTATTTTAAATTTATTATGTACATTTTGTTATATATGTTTTAAATTTGGATAACACAGTTCGTTTGACATATTTGACATATAGTGAAATATTTTGTTCTTTTGACATTCGACCCCGCTATAAACTATGATATTAATAACTTTAATCATGATATTGGTGTTATATAGAACTTCTTAATTTTTTTTTTGGTTTTTAAAACAAAAATTGTGACCGCATTATTATTTAAAAAATTTGTCATACAATTTATTATATACACAAAAGAAAGTTAAAAATAGATAACATATTCTATTTAAAATAAGTAATATTTGATTTTTATACGTAAATAAGATCATTAAAAAAATTTCTGTTTTATTGAATTTTCGCTTTTGTCAATTTTCCTTTTTAAATTTTTTAATTAATCATTTTATTAAGGATAATCATGTAATCAACGAGTCCAATTTTCAATCTGAATCAAATTCACTTCACAAATAATATATAAGATTTATGCATGTTTGTTAATTTATTATATAGTCTTTCTACATTCCAACACTAGTCATCACCATTTATATACCTAAATCACATATTCACGGTATAGAATCTGGGGGGTTTATTGGTTATATATATTCAAGTCAACTCCAATAGATTTAAAGGAAGTCAGATTTTCAAAATGATTTTCTATTAATTTTACAATCTAAAGGTAAAGAGTTATCTTAACTTTTAAATATGTGGCATTATATTAACAATATGAACATAATATAATAAGAAATTCTCTAAAATAACATCAAAAATGTTTTGTACATAAATCTAGGACATACTATTTGAAATATACAATTATACCATTTCATAGATTTTATCCTAAAATACCACAAAAAATAGATTTTTTTTAAGAAATTTAGAAATTCAAATTTTTAGATTTGGAATTTGTATTCACATTTAATGTTTTTTTTTTAAATTTAAGATTTAATTTTTAAGTTTATGGTTTAGTCTGTGATATTTTTGGAAAACACGATGTTAATAATATTTTTGAAAATATAAACTTTGTGATAATACATTTGAAATAATAACTTATTTTAGTGGTATATTTGAAAATTGTCCTAATACCATTTGTTTTACAACAAAATTGAATCCAATGTCAAATGATTGTTAAAAGTACAAACCGTCTTCTCACTGATATTACTAAGGGTGAAAATTCAATTTTTCGGTTAGGTTAATTCGGTTCCTAAATTTTAGAACTAAGAGATTTTTGGGTTGGTTCGGTTTTGTTCTGATTTAGTTCCGATTGAAAGAAGTAACCATACATGTATAAATTTTTGGGTATTTTGGATACTTTATATATTTTCGGGTATTTTGGATACTTTATATATTTTCGAATATTTTTAGGTATTTTTTAATACTTCCGATTCCATTCGGTTACCCGAAATATTGCAGTTTGGTTCAGTTCCGATTCTTTTAATTCTCATAAATTAGAACAATTCATATATTTTTAGTTTGTTGTTTAGTTTCGTTTATCGATTTTTCAGTTCTGATTAGTTTTCTCAGCCCTAGTATTTGAAACAAACTTTAAGTATGTCCTTCTGTTGTGATGCGTTGCCGAATAGGATGTGCATTAATCATTGAAAAAGGTTCCCTTTCATAATATTTGACAAGGATCTAGATATTGAAACCAAACACAATAAAACTAAACTAGTTTTAGAAACTGTAGTTGGTGATGAACATATACGAAATTAATAATTGATTGGTACTTTCATGAATTCTAAAAGTCTACTTAGGATGAAAAAAATTCTAAGTTGTTTTCTAAACAATTTTAAAACTACAAATAGAACCAAAGAAAGAAGCAGTGGAAGCGATGGAGTGAAAGAAAAATATACCTTCTCAATCTAAGAAGAACAAGTCAAGTCTCTTTGTGAATTTAGGAAGAAGTCCAGTCTCTGTATGAATATATGTTAATTCTAAAGAGGAGAGAATAATCATGAGAAAAATGTGAAGAAGAGAATAGTTGTGAAGATGAGTAACATAAAATGACCAACGGGAAACATTGAGTTAGTTTTCAAAATTTTATGATTTTCTTTATAATGAGAATCTATCAAACATAAATAACACAAGATTCTGAGAGGTCATTCTAAATCATGAACTGAATAACAAGATTTTAAACTATTTCAAGGATGTATTGAAGTGAGCATTATAGGGTTTTGATTTTTAATGAATTTTTAGAAAATTTTGCTGAATTAGGGAAGTTGTTGTGATTTCATTAGAAATCTTCGGTTCCATCTAAAACCATGTGATTTGAATT
Source organism: Anastatica hierochuntica (assembly GCA_900406275.1). Classification (NCBI taxonomy): domain Eukaryota; kingdom Viridiplantae; phylum Streptophyta; class Magnoliopsida; order Brassicales; family Brassicaceae; genus Anastatica; species Anastatica hierochuntica. The sequence goes on from OVAN01000605.1 coordinate 9,339, forward strand.
TTTGTATTTCTAGCAAAGAACTCCACCAAAACACCATAAAGTCACTTAAAACCAATTACTTAAAATATTTCCAATAACAATGAATTTGAAAATACATTTTAAAATCATCAATTCAATAACAGTAGATTTTATAAGACTTTTTAAAATTCTTCTTTGAATAACATAAAATTTCAAATTTTAATACAAATCACTCCAAATCATTGTCTGAATACACCTCCTAGTATAGACATTGCAATCATATGAGCTAACAACACTAGATTTTAGAAATTTTTAATCAATATCTTTTAAACAAACTATCGAACAAAAAATATATACAAAACCATCAACATTAAATTTTAGAAGAGTATTCAAGATCAACCATTTAAGAACAATAGGTTGTGTTTAGATTCCAACTCTATTAAATTTGTTATTGAATAGCATTCCTTTATAATCTTTTTTTTTCTTCAGCCAATTCATTAATAATTAAAAAATACTGCGGTTGGAGATCTATTCGGGAGAGAAAGAGTTTACAGAGAAAATCTCTGTATCAAAGGATATGGTATCTCGCACTAGAGAGTCTACTTCGGAGTTCAAAGAACGAGAAATTAAGAAATATTAAAAAGAGGGAACAAAACGCGAAGGGTGCATAATTCGTCAGCGTAATTTAAGAAAGCTGACCATTCTGAATAATGGAAGTAAGTTGTGTGTTGTCTGTCTCAAAGTCCTAATAATCTAATTTTCTATCAGTGTCTCATGCATCGCCCACATAAGAGATTCCATCTCGCAGTGAAGTGGTGTTAAATTTCGTCTTGTGCTTTTGGCCCCGATCAAAATTGTCATACCCTTTGGAGTTTCACAGATCCATCCAAAACCTGACCTTGGATCTGTAATTTTCCAGGAACCATCCACTTTGCAATGAATCGTCATTGCATCGCTTATTTCCTCAGCCAAAACATGCCTTTTGTCGGGGGGAATTTCTTGTGATTGTCTCCAAAACAAACACTCACTCATAACATATTTCAGAATTACACTCCACCTCCAGTTCTACCCCTTGAAACACCTTTTGATTCTTCGCCTTCCATAAAACCACATTATCCATATATAAATCTCGTTCGTTACATTTTGCTATAAACGCGGTGGAATTCTCCAGAAAAGTGTAGTTTAGATTCGTTAATATTGAGCATGAAGGGAAGCTTGAATTCGTGATGGGAACAAAGGACAAAGATCACACCTTTCTCGAATTTGGAAATTCAAAGAATACATGATTAATTTTCTCTCCAACCAAACCACAATTTACAAGTAATATTACACACAAGTCCTCGTTGTGTTATCATATCGACGCCAACACACTGGAAACTACTTGCCCCATAAAGTACTTCATTTTTCATGGACAATCCAATTTTAAGTTTGAGCTTTCAGTAAATTTAGGCTCTTACTTTCTTTTAAATATATACCGTTATTCTTTGTCAACTTCTCAAGAAGGCGATATCCCGGTTAAACGTACAATTCTCTGATGTAATAAAGTGTGAGCAGAATATCCCTTTTAATTGTCCTACTTAGTTGTATACCCCTAATAAGTGTTATGCCTTCCGGATCCATAAACTCTTCGAAAAGTGGTAAATGTCATTCCATTGTGTTAGGATTAATCATGTGTTGAACCTTCAAGTTAGGGTGTAACTTGCTACCTCTTCTCCGTGTCGGTCGAGGAAAATTATCTAGTATCCATGGATCATTTCAAACCGGTATTTCGAAAATCATCTTGTGATTTAGAAAACTATATCTTATTTTAAAAAATACTACATGAATATATATATATATATATATATATATATATATATATATATATTGGAAGGAGACTAGTAAGTATATTGACTAAATTCAAAACGATTAAGATATCCTATAAAAATTTTATCTATGATGTATGATAAATATTAACGTTGAAAAAAATATAATTAAGTTGCAAATTATCGTACCCGAAGATGTTTACAAAAATTAATACTCTCATACAATGCGGACCAACTAGGTAATAATAACTTACAAGTCCCAAATGAGAGTGACTCTAATGAGTTTAAAGTTGTGTGCACTAATCTTGAAATATCTTGACTGATCTTCTTTGATTTCATGGAGGCATGGTGTGAAATAGCTAAGGTCAGGATGGTCAGACGGACCAACCTATGTATATAACGCAATGTCCGTTCCAACCGGGAGGAACTTTCCTCTACAATTGCACCGTCACGGGCCAACGAGGAACACTTCTATGGCATGCTCATATCTCTGGTTTAGAGCCACGGTTCACGGTGCTATCGTAATTCTTCCAAAATGTGGTGTACCTTACCCGTTCCTTGACCTCAAACTAGGAAAATCATCATTTTTGGTGATCTTTTTGCAGTCCCCCACACACAATTAAAATTATCACTTAAAATCGTGATGCTCTAAATGGTAGGCTTTTTATCTATCCTCTGAACCGGCCATGAATGTAAAAAACTATTTAGTTAGTAAATCCTATAAATCTATCTCTTTAAAATGTGCTGAGATAGATTTTGTAGGCGAATGCCGGATGGTAGAAATCGGATGTTGTAGTTCTGATTAATCAATCCACATAATCCGATTTGCCACCTAATATCTCAGAAGCTCATACCATTAACGGACTCACTGGTCCATTATCCAGTTGTAACAACTCTCATAGTATAAACCACTGCTGGATATTAAGAACTTTTTTTATTTATAATTTTGTATCAAAATTAAGAAATTTTTATTTGAAAACTTATAATAGTTAAAAGCACTTATTTTCACCTTTCTAATATTTAGTTTTTTTGTCAAACATCGAGCACTTTTGTTAATCTTCAATCATCGAAGCAGAGAAGCCATATAAAGCTCTCTTAGCCTATACATCAGTCAAAACATTGTCCTTCCTAGGCAGATAATCAAAAGAAATAGAGCGAAAAACACTTGGGAGATCATAAACATAAGATAAGATAGCATGAATCTTATTTATCCAACACCTGAACTGGATAGTATTGACTAGCACTTGCAAATCAGAGATGATTTGGAGATCAAGAAATCCAGACATATTGCAAACGAGATTGTTGTGGACAGAGCTTAAGCCTCCGCTAATAATGTCGAGCTGACGTAAGTCCGTGTATCACAAAATTCTGTCAGAAGCTCATTAGTAGAAGAAAAGATCACCCAACCCATCCCACAATGTGATGTCGATTCCTGCCAAGCCGCATCCACATAGCAACGAAAAATAGATACAGAGATTGGAGGAGTAGGAACATTCAGACCTATTGGTATCTGGGAAGGCGAATTACACATAGTTTCATGGGAAGGTGAATTACACATAGCTTCATGAGCTCGTCGCCAAGCGGTCGCTTTGCATATCGCCTTTGTAACTATTTCACTACCAGTTATAAATTTTTGAGAAAAGAGAAGTTGGTTCCTTGCCATCCATAAGTACTACCAAAGCCAAGAGTGAAGGTGTGCATAATGGAGGCCAGATGGAGGCAAACCAGAGGACTTTGCTGCTTGTTGAAGGAACATCGGCAGAGAGGGAAGCACGCTAGAAGATCTAGTGGCGCAAGATCCCAAATTTATTGCGAAAAAAAATGGAGGTGAACATGCTCCTCTGCTTCAATGGCTCCACATCTGATACAACTAGCGTCTTGTATTAGTTGACGTCATAAGAGCTGAGTTCCCACCGAGATTGTCCCAACTAATGACTTTCAGAGAAGTATTTGCATTTTTGGGATAGCACATAGCTTCCAAATATCTTTCTACCCGTCAAAGAATTGTACCCCGTCATTATGAGTGATCTTCGTTAAGAGTTTGTAATATGATTTCACGGAATAAGAGCCCTTCTTAACTTGGAGCCAAACATGGCGGTCTTCAATATCGGCTAAACTTAATGGCAACTTCCATACGTGGCCTTCCCAAGCAGTTAAGATCTCTTTAGTTATCAAGTTATTAATTTTTACTAACTAAACAAAAAGTAATAATAAGTTCTGGACCAATACCAACATTGCAGTTATAACTGTATATGATCTACAAATTTATATAGTTAAGAACATAGCTTTTATAGGGGTCAAATATAAAATTTTTTGCAAAAAACATATGTTATACATGTTAAATAGAATGAGTTATTTACTTTTAACATTGTTATATGCATGTAATAAATTATAATGAGTAAATTTTAAAATAATCATATTATCACATTTTTTGTTTCCAAAAAACAAACAAAAATAATAAATGTAATAAGTTGTATATCAACACTAATAATGTGGTCATAAAAAATGATTTAAGATAAATTTTATTAGCATCATAGTTTTTAGCGGAGTCTAATGGTAAAATAACAAAATATTTTATGCAGAATATATCAAATGAAGTGTGTTACCCAAATTAAAAATATACTCCTATAACAAGTAGTATTGAATAAAGTTTAAAACTAATAAAACTAAAACATTGAAAATAGAAGTTTTCAAAATATCAAAAACGTCTATGAAATATTTTGCACAAAATTTGCAAATTATTAAAATATTATACTTACAATATTAAATCTACTATTACTTTCAAAATATGTATGGTTGCACTGTATGCGGGCAACAACCTAGTGGCTAAATAAAAGAAATCCTATGATGTCGAATCTGGAAGATGAATTTGGAGTCTTCCATATACGTCGGGTCAAAATTACACCAACCAAAGTCTCCTTATCTGGACCAGATGTCCATGAATCAAATCGTGTACTAAGACAATATGCTAACCATATCGACAATTTCGTCATCGTGTCTTTTATGGATGAGAATATGCTAGGTCTTTTCCCCCAGGATCTACCGACAGACTCTTCGACGAAAACAAAGACCAAGGTTTATGATATGATATTTTCGGTTCTCAGCGATGGGGTTTCTTAGGCAAGAAGAACTTTGAGTTTTTGCCTTTCACCGTCAACTATATAACATAACTGTTAGAGGAAGTTGTAAGATAGAGACAAAGACTTCAGAGAGAGAGAGAGAGGGAGAGAGAGAGGGAGAGAGAGAGGAAAGAGGGGATTACGTGAGGAGTGGAGAGAGAGATCAAGAGCGATTCTTCACCTTCAGTTTCTTTTCTTCAGGATTCTTTTTCAGATTGATGATCTCTTAAGTTTTCTTTGTTCTTCTATGATAGGGAAAGGACGAGAGTTTAATTCTCCACTCGTTAATATATCTGAGCCAAATTGAATGATTAAACCAAATTATTTTTCCAAAAACTAAATCAAATCCAAACTGAAAATTAAACCAAATCAAACCAAGATTTTACTAAACTGAATTACAAAAAACTTTTTTATTTCAGTGTTCAATGTTAATAATACAACCCAACATATCGAACCAAAAGGACACTTTAAACTAAATCACTGGCTTTACGATTTAGTTTAACCATGTTCGTATGTACCTAACAGGTTTTTGAAAAGGTTTGAAAATACAAATTGTGACACCCCGTCCCCGAGGGAACCGAAGTTAACCAATTGGTATAGCCAAATCTGTTGAAATTCACTAACCCATCATTTAACCGACGCTTCTAAACCTCTAAACCTGCAGAAACACCAAAAAGAAAAAAGAAATAAAAGAGAGGGATGAGTGAATTTTCAAATAAGCCATCTAGTGAGGCCAAACCCCGGCTCCGCCCCACCCGACACTAGCTTAACCTTGAAAGTCCATACCTAAACCCAAATCCCCAAATAAGACACCTAGTGTGCCTCACAAGCATAGTAAGCAAAAATTCGATTTAAAAGAAAACCTTTTTCCCTAAGATTCTAATACTCAATTTAAAAATTTGAAAATCGATTTTCGTAACCGCGCGTCCTACAAACACGACCCCAAACCATGGGCCCTAACTCATCAATCAGGCACTGCCATCACCCAGCAGGCCATTTCCCAACACGGTCTCATAGGTCAGCTCGCTCACTGTTCGTCCCACCGTCCAAGCATATTACTCATCCTAGATGCCAGCCGCCAAGGCTGCCATGGCCTAGGGCACCAAGTATCCCAAAAGGTTCTTCTTTCGCCATGTCCTGACACTTTGGACGATGCACTCAACTAGTCTGAAACTTTCCTCTCAGGCTCGCCCCCACACAGGATAAAGCACATCCTCACTCACACCAAGGCCCTAGCCCTAGAGCGACTATCCAACCACATAACAAATCACCATATTAATCTAGACCTAAAATTCATCTTACGTAATTCTCAAGCAATACCAATTTAGACCTAGTCATTTGGGGACTTAAGTGTTCACACATGTTCTAGCTTAGGTTCGACTTAGCGACTCAACAAGCAATTGCACTTAGGCGTATAATTCTTTATTTAGTTCAATGCATAGTACATAATTTTTAGATGTCAAGACTAGACCTCAACATCGGGTTTCGAGTTTAACTCTAGATTAACAAATTAAATTAATGTCGAATGGAGAAGAGACCGAGAACTTCCTAACCTTGGCCATAGAGATGAACTTCCAGCTTGTTTGACTGATAATCTGCTTTATGAACTTTTACCCCATGATGATCCTCCGTCACCCTTCTTATCCCATGTTGATCCTCCATCACTCTTGCCCCCAACTTGAACCGCTTCCCGAATGAAATGTTGGGACTCCAACTTCCCCAACTGCGAACTCTCGGTATGAATGGTTGATGACTCACCTTCGGAAAGAGAAACCTAGACCAGGAAAACCTGAGGTTAGACCTTACCTGAGAACCTGCCAAAAATGAGAACTTTCCATTTATGGAAACTTGTCATATATGGAACTTACCCAAAAAGAAAACTGATCAAAAGGAAATCTCTGTCCTAAATGGAAACTTTCCATTTATCGAAATCTACCATAAATAGAAAGTTGCAAAAAGGGAAACTCGTGCAAAGAGGAAACTTTCCTAAAATGGAAACTTTCCAAAAATGGAAATTTGCCATATTTGGAAACTTCCCAAAAAAGAAACTTGGGCCATGGGCAAAATGGTAATTTCACTTACCAAGGGAAACCGTGTTCTTGGGAACGTCTCAGACCATCTGCAACTTTCTAGAATCACGAACTCAAAGCTCCTCAGCTTCTTCATGAGGCGGACAGCTTTGCTGCAACAACTTCCAGGATGCGCTTCTCCACTCATATGAACCCAAAACTGGTTTTCCTTTTACTAATGGATTCATATGAGTCCTTACGTCGATCCAACAGAAAATCAGCTATGAAAATCTTTGTTCACCCAATCAAACATGAAATGCAATCTAACAAGACATTTCTGGTTGAAAAGAAGACGTTCGGAAACAAGGTTCTAAAACTGAAATGAACTGTTAACTTGATCCGAACGGTCAGAATGTATCCAACGATGTTCTCTAGGTGTAGGCACTGGTTTGACGTCGATCAGACTTAGATTGACCTTGGAAACGTCCTTTACACTCGGACTGATCGCATATTCAGACTTCACATATACATCTCAGTAAAATCCTATAAATTTCAGTAGAAAGATCGAAATTGCATTATGTAAAATCGAGAATGTCGATAAATGGGTCAATTACCTTCTGTAGAAAAATCAGATCCAAAACTGTTGATTTGATTGGCCGATCGTGCGTTCTCCCACATCATGTCGAGTCTGTCTTCTGCAGAGACTGCACAGGCTTTATCTCCTTTTTCATTTTCTCTCCTCTCTCTTGCTCTAATGGCCCGAAATTTTCTTCTCTCTATGACATTAGCGACGACTCCAAAAAAGAATAGAGAAAATGAGTTTAGTTTTTAGGATAAAAAGAATTAAATAGGAAGGGTTTTGGGTTAAATCGGTTTGGTTCAGATAAATCTGGTTCGAGGAGGATTTGGGATTCTCGGTTCATATTGACTTAAGAAAATTGGTTTAGAGTACAAAATGTTTGCGGAAAACCGACTAATCAAATTTTCTAAATTACTTAGAGTCTGGTTAGCGGAATAGGGACGTCACACAAATCTTGATTTACTCGTACGAAATTAAGTAACATTTGATGCAGTATATTATAAAATCATACTAAGAAAGAATGTAGAGCTAACTTGACATGATTACAACAAAGGGAGACAAGCCAACATAATATAATTTATAAATGTTTGGCATATGCTTTTAACAAAAACAAAGAAATATTTAAAATGATTATCAAAGAGTTCAATAATCAGTTAGTAATATACTACTACGTGATTGGTCCGTATCCAGTGCGCACTAGAACAAACTCTAAATTGTGTGACACAATACGTTGTGTAATGCATAGATTTGTAGGTTGACATGATTATTTATGCATCTAATGCATTTTATTTAATAGTTATATCGATATTTTTTTGTAAGTATTTGCTTTGCATTTTTTACAAACCAAAAACGTAAACCACAAAAGAAACATTTTCTCGTTTAACATTATTAAGAAACAAATTACGGAGTTTGGAATACTGAAGAATAACAATAGTGTTTTTTAAAAAGGAAGATGTAAATTCGAGAAAGTCAGTATAGCAAGAACAAAATAAAGTTTGTACTCCATAGAAACCTACAAATAAATCAAAATGAATATTAGCAAAAACTTTTACAGCTTTGCATTTGTAACACCTCAATATATATTTACATATAATAATATAAAAAGCGTATTTAAAAAAACGTACCGTGATCTACGAAATATTTTGAAATATTTGCTTGTATACCACATTCAATGTATTTGTTTGAGGATAACCTTCTTTATCGGTTATCATGATTTTTAATCATGATCTCGATTTTACCCTAGATAGTGCAACATATAACTGACCGTGAGAGAACACCGGTCTTGGTAGAAACAAACCGATGTTTTGAAGTGTTTTGAAGTGTTTGGCCTTGATGGTCATCGCAAAAGCTAACGTCACAGGAAACTGTCTGCGGCGCATCCTGAAGGGAAACTTTGCTTCGGGCGGTGTGACATACATCCTTGGGATCAAAAATTTTTTCCACCTATATAATTTCCTGTGATGATTCTACCTTCTATAACATGCCTTGCTAGCTGAGTAACGATCAACCTAGTACCATTACATAACCCATCTTTAGCATCAATGTTACAGAGACACATGATAGGAGCACCAACCTTTAACTTCAAACAATATCTAGGAAGTCCAACGACTTTCACACTGTTCAAAAACTCCACTGGATAATCAGGCGCTTCATCATTGTTTTCGTCTGTATTAATATTCAATGGAGTTATGCTGTCAGAGCTAAGATAAGTATTCTCTTCACCTAGAATCGAATTATAGTTTCCAAATGTTCATGTCGTCATGTTATTTATAAAAATAAAAAGTGTTATGCAATACATGACAATAGTAAAAATAAATCATATTACCTGGCAATTGCGATAGCATGTAATCATTTATTCTGTCGACCTCTTCATTCGTTGGAGTAAGAATGGCTTTGTGTCTATACAGGTCCTTATATTGGGACGTTTGAAAAGATTCACCGTACACCTCCTTCGCGATGGTTTCAATTGGATCTTCTCCATTCTCTTTGATTAGTAAATCAGTGAGTATATCAATATCAACTTGACCATCGTTTGGAAAATTTATTTTGCCATCTCCAATATCTAAAATCCAATTGGAAAAAGATTCGAGATCTTTTGACTCCTCATCACCAAGACTTGCTAGAAGTCTCATGTTTTTCATCAGCCTCAATACCTTGTAATGCTCCCAAAGGTAAGATGAATTAAGAGCTGACAAAACAGTCTCTGCTCTACCTCCGCCATGAATAACCAATAAAATTTATCTGAAATCTTCGCCAAAAACGACAACCTTACCGCCAAAAGGTTTGTTGTCTGGAGTTCTAATGATATCACTCATGTTGTGATTCAAAGTTTCAAAGCAATGTCTATTCATCATAGGTGCTTCATCCCATACTATTAATTTTGCTACTTTAACAAGTTCTGTATGGGCTGAGCCTCGATTAATTTTTTTGCAAGTAGTAAACCCATCAGCATCCATAGGAATGCCAAACCTGAAATGTGTGGTTCTACTTCCTTTGAGCAATAAAGCAACTATACCGCTAGATGTAATATTGAGGACAATAAGACCTCTAGAACGGATTGCTGAAGAGAGTGCTCTGTATAAGAATGTTTTACTGGTACCTCCAAAACCATAAATGAAAAAACTCCCTCTCTTTCATTCAAAGTTGCATCCAAAATCTGGTTGTACACACCTTGTTGCTCATTTGTTATCAACTCAAGAAGCCTTTGATTTTCTTTTAATTGATCTTCCCGAACATAATTAAGCTCGTCATCAATGAGCCGATTACCATTGTACTCTTGAAAATCATAAGGCTTTGACATGAGATCCCATTTTCCAAGCGTTTTACCATTGCTGAGCAAAATATTTTCAATCTCAGTTAAAGCAATGTGGGTAATCTGCTCATGAGTTAAATTCATCTCTACAAAACATATAGAACTTTAGGTCAAAAATTAGTTAACCATCGATGTTTATAAGATAAAACACTAAAGAAAACATGCTTACCAGTTCGTTCGAGTTCTCATCGCATATTGTAAAGAATATCTTCTGTAAGATATTCCCAAGTAGCATTCCACACAACATGAGGCTGGGATAAGCAGCCAACCAGCAACATAATAGCAAAAAACTTCTGTGTATATCGGCCAGAACAAAAGATGCTTGCTTCTTTTATACCTTCAATATATTCTTTGTCATCATCCATCAACCCCCAAATCATAGCAAACATCCATAAAAGTACTATGAACAACACCTTCTACCCTTTTGATATCCTCATATGACGTGTGCCCCCTAACCCAATTTAGCAAAACTCGCAGAAAATACAATTCATCACAAGACGAATGGATATGGGCAATCCTCCCTATAGCAAATCCTTGTTGTCTTGGTCTCCATTCACGCATGGATGCTTTCCATACAAATCGGGTCGGAAACTTAGCATATGTCAACCGTTTTGCCTCCAGATATTTTTTGTTTGCTTGCATCCAAGCCAAAAACATGGACTTGTTTATTGTCTTCTTGTTGAGAACACTCTCAATAACTTTTTTGTCGTCGTAAAAAACAAATTGTTGATCTAGAAGATGAAATCCAAGTTTTTCTACATTTGTTGTATGAAAATGTGTAGAGAATGCAAGTATTTACCAAGTAGACTCGCATGCAAATACATATATATTCAAAGAAAAACACAACATCAATTGCGAATATTGGTACGAATTTTTTTTAATATAAACAAAAAACAAAAACTATAAGTAAAGTTCAAATAAAATTACTTGTAATCAAAATATGTTTTGATTTCGTCAACAGCTCCGTCTTCATCTTCTTTATCCATGGTGGCTGAAACGTAATTGGATCCTTTATGTATATATTTAAAAAGATATTTAACTGCTCTTGTCTGGATGCACCATTCAACATTCATATGTGCGTGGTATGGTAGCATAAGGTTTCTGTTAAAAGGTATTACATAACAAATTTAATGTTTATCTATAGTTTGTAAATTTAGATACCGCACACATATGAATGTTGAATGGTGCATCCAGACAAGCGCGGTAAAGAAAGTCTGAAAAGTGATTACGTAATACGTAAACAAAGTTAACATTCAAGTCTACGAAAAACCAAAATCTACACCATAATCAAAATCCAAAACCTCAAAAACCAAAATCCAAAATCCAAAATCATTTTAAGAACAACAAACATTCGGAGCCTAAGGACCGTACAACACTTATGAATTAAAATTTTAAAAAAGTTATTTAATTTTTTTTTTGTTACAGTTTTGTATGTAGTCTACGTCTTAACTTCTTCATGTAATTGGACGATTCACCATGTTTGAACATAGAATAAAATTTTTTGTATCACCCTGTGGGGACATAAAATTTTTAAATTTTAGAACATATTTACGTTGTATATAGGGTAGTTTGTATATTTTTAAATTTTTTTTTATTTTATGTTATACGTAGATACGAAATGTTCATATTTTTGAGTACTTTTTATTAGTATTATAGTATTAGAAATGCATAACCTAACTTTAAAATTTTTATTGGGTACTTTATGAAATACAAAAAAGTATTATTACACATTGGAGTGCATATATCTCAATAGTTTTATATATCTATGAAATATCATTATATACAAAATTCATTTAATTAGATTTTTTTTACCAGCTAATCGATTCTCACTACTGTAAATCTAATAAAAACGTCAAGTGCATAATTTAAGACAAAAACAAAAAATTTAATAAACTTGAAAAAAATCCAATAATGGAGTTAATAAGCGGTTTCAATTTTTTGTATTTGTATGAACTCTTTTATTTCAGAAATATGTATTGAATAAAAAGAAATACTAAAAGAATAGGTGGTTGTAAGTTTTAAAGATATGTAATAGCTATGGTCAAGCTAATTTTCTTTCTCTCAAAATTAATTGTTTTTCATGTCTGCACTTAATACATATGTTTTAAAGTTTTATAGAATGGTACACTTAATGCATAAAAATTACAAAAAAGATATTGTATACTAATTTTTAAACATTATATATCATAGCCATAAGCGCTTGACAAATATATCGAAACCCGAAATATGAACCGGATCTGAACCGAAGTGAACGGAACCAAACCAGATACTTTTGTTTTCTTAATTTATCTAAAAAGTGAAGACTAAAACTTTGGTGTATGTAAAACTAATTACATAGATTGAGAATCATGGATCTCGTAGAACTAATTGCTTTGATTTATTAGCTGTCGCTAGTTATATGTAGATCTTAATTGAGTCTATATATAGGTGTTGTGCAAATAAAACATAGGAAGGAGAGTGGTAAGTAAACTCTTCATATAAAAATCTTTATTTATAGTTTATACATTATAAAACTTACAAATATAAAGAAAACAGAAGCATGACAACGCTCGTATAAAATGTGCTATTAAATACAATGGAGTATTTGTTTCTTCAATATACACGCTCCTACAAACAAAAAAGAGCTCCTAAATGGCTCTGCTCTTCAAGGTCTTAATCACACTTACATAACTCACTGTGCAAATGTCACAATGGGTTCGAGGCTCCATTTTCACACGGGGAATTGCAACACTCTTCTACTCTTCAAATGCCATAATTAATAGATTACACTGCATCGTGTGCCTTTACCACAATACCATCGAGGATCCACATTCTCCTGCAAGGTCGAATCCCAAAGTTTAGTTCTTGAATTTGTAGCTGTCACTGTTGGCAACAACAGAAACAGATGAATACTAACAGGATAAACAGAAAATGTACCTTAATTATAGATTCTTCTGTTGCATTCAGCTAAATAGAGTAATTCCAAGCAAAGACCGCCTCATTACAAAAGATATGTCATTTTATACTTAAGCTTCCTCCATAATGTTAAGTGATCAAGGCCTACGAAAAAACAACCTTGTTGACTATATTCACAAATGATGCAATTCATGATGTAGCTTATTGTTTCTAATACTTACAAGGTGTTTTTTCATTGTGATTTGTGAAGTAGATGAAAATTTTGCACTGACTTGAATAAAGGGAGATAGACTTGAAGGAAAAAATGGTACTTTGCTGCTAATCTGAAGGCAAAATAATAATCATCAGCAAAAGTGGTAATAATCTATCATGAACAAGCAAACAAAAATCTAACGAATGAATAGGCTAATGTGCAAAATGCGATAGCATATCAATGACTGAATACAATACAGATGAAGAAAAATCTCCCCAATATTCATCATCCACATAATTCATACATTTTCAGAAAACGAAAGCAGACATATACCTCCTCGATATCACGTTCTACCTCGAGCTTATTGTACGAATACTTTTGTTTTCTTAATTTTTTAAAAAGTGAAGACTAAAATTTTGGTGTATGTAGAATTCTACTCATATAATCTGGTGTATATACTAATCGACATAACTCATTCACAATAATTAAATTTGATTCGAATTTATCTTAACAGAATCAAATATGTATTAAATATAATTAATACTTACTATATTTAGTTTACGAAATTAATGATAATTTATGTAGCAATATATATCATTCCGTTTTGTCCAAATTTTTTTATTATATTCCCCTTTTTGATTAGATAAAAACTTAAATTTGAATAAAGTTATAATTTTTATAATAAATGTTATTTATGGCACAAAGTAAATTAACTTGCATTTTCCTATTCTAGATTGTCATAGTTATTGACAATATATCTTTCCATTTTTATAAAAATGTACTTTTCAAAACAATGGACGATTTCATTAATAAGACTTAAAATATATAACTGAGATTTTTTAAATATATAAAAATGGTTAGTTATTAGTATATACTTTGGCAAAAGCTAGTTTTATTGTCATTTATAATTGGAATTGTCTATCTTTTATATATAAAATAATGTTTAAAACATTGCATGCAATAATAATAGCTTTTACGAATTATAGCTATTAATATAGTTTAATATAATTTTAATGTACCGTAAATTGTAAAACATCCAACTGTAAAACCCTTACAAAGCTTCAATATATAGTAGAAAATAATATTTTCATTGTTGTAAATAATTTAAATAACGACCAATAATATATATACCGAATTATATGACAANCCGAATTATATGGCAGTTGTAATTATTTACAAAGACCAGGCTATATATTATAATATATATACCAACTCTATGACAATATTACATAGTACATTATGAATTCCGTAATACAAACAATATTTAGCTACTTATTTTAAACTTTAAGTCATAAATATTGATATGGTAATATCTTGTTTGGCAATAGAGGTAAGTTGGTTCATGTTTGACTTTCTTTAATCTGGTCGAATTAAATAAATCAAAATTAAAAGAAAATTAGAATCTCATCAACCAATCATATTATAACGTTAATTCTGAAACTTTTTTTTAACGTCTAAACTTTATTGATATCAAACATGGTTTAAACATTTACATGGAATGTAATATGCAACAACTGCATTTTTAAGATGAACATATAACTGAAAAAGTAATAACACAAAACTTTCTAACTCTTTTGTAGGATAGACTGACTTGCTAACTTTGTCAAGTTTTGTTTTCGGTCTTTTATGATCTTGTGTTCGACTGTCAAATCGTCTTTTATCACTTAACAGATCATTGAATATGATCCATCTGTTACATCGTAATCCATTCCATACACTCCCGCACCAGGAGATAACATGCTTTGTTGTAATCACTCTCCATGCCGTTAAGAATCCTCCGCGTTGACATCGGTAAACGCATAAACCTATCATCATCTTCTGCTCTCTGAATAATATTAGGAAAAATGTTTGCTAGCTACACGAGGTATGACCTAATATGGTGAAAAACATCCAATGTATCATAATATGTGACCAACATCACGAAGTATATATTAATCATGCTCACATGTACGAACTATAATTTATTACATCAGAAACTACAAATTAGGGTATAATTGATCTAAACAATAGTTTGTAGGGGTCAAATCGTAATTAGCATAAATTATCATTATCTCCACAATAATAATAATAATAATAATAATAATAATAATAATAATAATAATAATAATAATAATAATAAAATAATATAAAAAATAGATTAAAAATTCTGAAAATCAATAAAAATACTAAAAATTAGACAAAGTTTTTGAAAAATTAATTTAAATTTCAAAAAATAAAATAAAAATTCTAAAACTATAGGAAAATTCAGAAAATTTATAAAATCAATAAAATATATAAGAAATTAATTAAAAGTAAGAAAAGTGCAATTTTAAAAAGTTCTAAATTAATAAGAAATTGAATAATAATTTCTAAATAAAACTTTTAAGAACTAAACTAAAATTAAGGATTTTTATAAAATTATAAAATCAACAAAATATTATAAAAATTACTTTAAAGTAAGAAAACTAAATTTAAAATATTCCAAATTAATCAAAAACTAAAAATAATGAGATATTAAAAATTTATAAGAATAAAATCGATGAACTGCTTTAGGGAGTTTGGTGTGAATAAGCGCGAGTTAACTTAGAAGAAAACTCAGGACTTAGAGAGAAAAACAAATTGAAGTAAACAACTGAGTTTTCTTTATTGATTATGCAAATAAATAATTAAAAACTCTAACACTCGTATGTATAACTTTAAAATTGACTTTTTAAACCGTCAAGTTATGGGTCCTAAGTCCAATTAAAAACTGTATATTTAAATCACCTTGAAGTAACAGAGTTCAACTCTTTTTAGGGAGTTTCCAGGTGGCTCTCGTATCCAGCCAACAAAATTACACTGCTTCATACTAATCAAGGTAGGCGTGTGAAGTAGTGTAATTTTGTTGGTTGGATACGAGGGCCACGTGGAAACTTCCTAAAGAGAGTTGAACTCTGTTACTTCAAGGTGATTTAAATATACAGTTTTTAATTGAAATTAGGACTCATAATTTGACGGTTTAAAAAGACGGTTTTAAGGCTATACATATGAGTGTTCGAGTTTTTCAATTATTTCTTTGCATAATCAATAAAGAAAACTCAGTTGTTTACTTCAATTTGTTTTTCTCTCTAAGTCTTGAGTTTTCTTCTAAGTTAACTCGCGCTTATTCACATCAAACTCCCTAAAGCAGTTCATCGATTTTATTTTTACAAATTTTTAATATCTCATTAGTTTTAGGTTTTTATTAATGTGGAATAATTTAAATTTAGTTTTTTAATTTAAAGTAATTTTTATAAGATTTTGTTTATTATCTAATTTTATAAAAAAATCTTGAATTTTACTTTAGCTCTTAAAAATTTTATTTAGAAATTATAAAATTATTTTTCAATTTCTCATTAATTTAGAATTTTTTTAAATTGTATTTTTTTACTTCAAGTTAATTTCTAAGATATTTTATTGATTTTATAAATTTTCTGAATATTTATTTAGTTTTAGAATTTTTATTTTATTTTTTGAAATTTAACTTAATTTTCAAAAAATTTGTCTAATTTTTAGTATTTTTTGTTGATTTTCAGAATTGTTAATCTATTTTCTATATTATTATTATTATTATTATCATTATCGTGGAGATAACATAAATTTATGCTAATTACGATTTGACCTCATAAACTAATGTTTAGTTCAATTAAACCCTAATTTGTAGTTTCTGATGTAATAAATTATAGTTCGTACATGTGGGCATGATTAACATATACTTCGTGATGTTGATCACATATTATGATACATTGGATGTTTTCTACCATATTAGGTCATACCTCGTGTAGCTGACAAACATTTTTCCATAATATTAAGGGTCTTGGCATATTCCGTTGATAGTCATCTTCCACAATCTTCCATCCCAAAATTCTCCACGTGAACCAACCACAACCACTGAGATTATACTTACTTTTCTTTTTCACTATTAACACCACCATGATAACAACAGAAAAATAATTTGAGGTGGTACCACTAACCATCTTCTTCAGCGTACTCCTCAATAATTTCAGGTAGCAAAAAAGGGTTTCCACGCCGTCACCACCATATAATACAGTGGCAATTTGAAACTTTCAATATTTCGGGAATAAAGAAAGTCTCGATAAATTATGTTCAGACAATGGATAAAATCATGCATCAAACACCACGAGGTACCACCAAGGGTGTAACACCAAAATCGCCATTCATATATCAGTAGAGCACTCCCCATCGATGACCAATCACCCGGCCATGGTGGCGACTTTTTATTCCGAACAAGATAACCTCGTCAATTAAATTGTCCTGAAGGAGAGAATCACTGTGGCTCAAACGAACACAGACAAACACCGGTGAAAGTAGACCGATTAAATCGATCCATATTCGTCGGGCAATCACACTCCCGGAGGGAGACACAACGCTCAACCAAACCCCAACTCCGACTCGTTTGTAACTGTCTTGATAAACTCAAAACATAGGCGACAATGAGAATCAAAAGGGTGACTATCATCATCGTAATTGATATCCTACAACTGAAACGATATGGAAATAGATTTGGCGAAGATAACTGCCGGTTAGGTTCTTCTCCTAACAATGAAATAGAAGATGATATAGACATCGCTAATGATGTTTTATTGAAACAAGTAAAAATACAAAAAACATAAAGGAAAAAACGAAAAACGGCGGCAGCCAAAGCCGCCGGGAATTGCTTGTAGTGGTGGTTGTTACAGAATCGTAGATCGTTTTCTCAATCGCAGTCCCTTTCGCTTCTCTAAAAGAGTTTTTTATTTTTATTGTGGAAACTTTACAAATATTTTTCATGTTAATTCTAAAACTTTACCTATGATTGATATATATATCAGCAAAAATCACTAAAGTTTTTTTTTTTTTTAAATAATACGGAGGATATGAACGTTAACTGGCAAAAGTAGTGCTGAGTTTCATGAGAACATGTATTAGTCACTCCCATAAACGACAAAGAAAACAATATTATAATAATCACACACCGAATAAACCTGCTTAAACTATAGGTTTAATTAATTTAACGAATCTGAAACTATCCAACAACCATCACGAGACAAAAGCAAAAAAATGCACAACGTGCATGTCAGTCAATGTTAAGACAAGGCTTATATACACATTAACACACGCTTACACAAACACATTTCAAAGGATCTAAGTGTGTGGGAGAAAAAAGATTTAAAGATGGGGAAAGATTTCAAGAGCTTGGTGACTCGGTGCATCTACGTAGGGAATATGAACGATAGCATGACGAAGCTGAAAATCGCGACGGAGGAGCTCAAAGATCTTGGGAACAACGTGATGAAAAGAGTCAAGATTTGCGAGGAACAACAACAGATGAAGCGGCTAGACAAAGTCCAATCATGGCTAAGACAAGCCGACACGGTTATTAAAGAAGCAGAAGAGTATTTCTTGATGTCTTCTTCTTCTTCGAGCCATGGTTTGATATCTTCAAGCCACAAGATGGAGAAGAAGATTTGCAAGAAGCTGAAAGAGGTTCAAGAGATTAAGAACAAAGGAATGTTTGAGGTTGTTGCGGAAAGCACTGGAGGCATTGGAAGAGGAGGAGGCGGATTAACGGTTAAGGATACCGATGAGCAAACTATTGGTTTAGAGGCGGTTTCCGGTTTGGTTTTGAGGTGTTTGACGATGGATAGCACTGGTATAATTGGATTATACGGTGTGGAAGGTGTTGGGAAGACGACAGTTCTGACTCAGGTTAATAACAGGTTGCTTCAACAGAAGGCTAATGGGTTTGATTTTCTTTTGTGGGTGTTTGTGTCCAAGAATCTGAATCTTGAGAAGATTCAAGACACCATCAGGGAGAAGATTGGGTTTCTGGATAGGACGTGGATGAGTAAGACCGAGGAGGAGAAAGCTGCAAAGATCTTTGAGATCTTGAGTAAGAGGCGTTTCGCTTTGTTTCTTGATGATGTTTGGGAGAAAGTCGATCTCGGTAAGGTTTTAATTCGATTACTTCACCTGCAAGCAACTGAGATTTTATATTACTTGTGATGTAAGTTAACCTTTTTTGCACAGTGAAAGCTGGAGTTCCGCTGCCGGATGCGCAGAACCGGTCCAAGATCGTGTTCACGGCGTGTGACGAAGAAGTTTGTAAGGAGATGAGTGCGCAAACGAAGATCAAAGTGGAGAAATTGGGGTGGGAACGAGCTTGGGACTTGTTTAAAAAGAATGTTGGAGAAGATACTGTGAACAGCCACCCGGACATAGCCAAGGTGGCTCAGGAGGTTGCAGCCAAGTGCGACGGTCTTCCTCTGGCTTTGGTCACCATTGGCCGAGCCATGGCCTCCAAGAAAACGCCACAAGAGTGGCATGACGCTTTATACATCTTGAGTAATTCTCCTCCTAATTTCTCAGGTCCAACTTTCTAAAAAACTAATCACTTTTCTTTTTTCAGTTTCGGTTTTGCATTATTGGTTTGACTAATCATCATTTTTGTTTATTGTTTTGTAACAGTTCTCAAGTTACTAGACAGGAACTAGGTGAGATACAGAGGCTAATATTTCAATTTTGATGCGTTAATTTATTGTTTTAAGTTACTGGCGTAGGTATTTGTTTTCCCAAGAATTTGTTTGATTTTTTCTTCTTTTTTTGTGTTTTGTAATTTCCTCATTGGTCACATAATATGAATGAATGTTTTACAATCAACCAAAAAATATCCAATTCAATTTTAGTGAAACAGAGAACAGTACGGACAAAGATTGAGAGCTTAAACAAGCAAAACTAAACCAAAATCAGTTCTTACTAAAGCTTCTTGACTCCAGGAAATGAAGGAATGACTGTGATTAGAGCATCATCGTATCCCACAGGTTCTGTTGAATCAAGAAAAGAGAGAACTGAAAGTCAGAAGACATAATTCACGTCGGTTTGAGGATCGATTAACGGAAAATAAAGCCTTACCACCATCTTCTCGGAGTATTTTGACAATCTCACCCGAAACATCAGACTGAAAAGTAAAGAGGAAGAGTAAGTTACAGAACTAAGCATCAAAAACCAAAACGTGTTATTTTTTATTAAATACCTCAACTGGGATCTGGCCACCGAGTTGTTCGATGAAGCATAGAATTTGACCTTCTCTCACTTTGTCTTTCTGTTGAGTAACCAAAACCATATATATAATCAATCTGAGAGATCCCAAAATACACCGCGATGACTGAGATTTTCAAAGACATAAGGGAAGACGTACCTCTTTACAGATTGTAGGTTGGCGTTTCCCCTTTACGGTCTTAGATCTCCTGAAGTAACCGACCTGCACAATAAAAATCCATATCCTAAAAATTTGGAGGTTCTTGTGCCAGTTTTAAGTAAATGTTAAAGAAAATGATGTGGTGACTAACCGTTGGAGATTGGAGAATCACTAAACCCTCATCATTGGTTTTGATAGCAAGTTTTTGCGGTCTGTCTGCTGAAGAGGATGCTGAATTTGTGATAGCCAATGACGAAGAAGTGGCTGAGCCATTAGTATTAATCCCCTCAGGAGTTGCACTTGCGGCAACCACATGCGGAGGTGGTGGGCTACTTTGGTCAGCTAATTTCCTTGCAACATATAGGCGGAAACCTCCCAGCTATTAGAAATACAGAAAGGGGAGAACGCAGAATTATTATGCGATATTAAAGAAAACTTAGCAGAGATGAGTAATCCAATGAGCTGAGATGAGTAACATAACTACAAGCTTCAGAAATCAGAAATGGGACTTACTTTTAGTTCAAACTCTGCTACTGATGAGCAATCAGCGATTTCACGGATAAGTGCTTCCACCTAAAGCCAATGAAGAAAGAAAAATAATAGGCCAGTTCAACGAGTACACAAACTATTCCTTCTCTAGCATTATATTAACAAGAACGAGAGTAAAATTACGTGCTATTACACAGAAAGAGTTAAACGAAAGAATTACATATTTCTAAACATTTGTGATTTCCCAAAAAACAGTTATGGAAATGAGAGATTGAGCAGGAAGGTAACTAACACCCACCTCAGAGGACTTAGGAATGAGATGAGTATTCACAACAGATGATTTGGTCTCTTCCCAATCTTCTACATTTGCAGTAGCTATGGTGAAAGAGATGTTAAACAAGAAAAAATGCAAACCAGAGCAATAAACTTTCCAAATATAAAACACAATCAAAAGAATTTATTAATAAAGAAGAAAGCAAATGAAAGATAAAAGTGTACCTTCAGATTCAGCAGGAGGGTCGGTAGACAATTGAATAGCTTTCACAGACCGGAGACTGAGATACTTCATGGAGCTTTTGCCAAAACATAGTCTTTGATTGTTGGGTATCAGCAAGTTTCCACATCTTAATCTACTGAAATTTGTTGCAGGAATACTGATTTTGGGAGACCCTAAGCTACCTGAAATAGAAGTCGAAGTCAATCGATGTTAGGCTCCTCCATAGTAGAATCATGAAAAAATAAATGTTTTCTTAAGATGAAAAGAGAGCAAACAAGCAAGCAAGTCCAGAAAAATTGATATATGTGCATCATTCATTAACTTTTGAGATTTATAATATTGAAGCAATAAAGTAACAAATTTGACAGGAAGAATCCAATAGTCTAGCCCTAAATCAAGACAATGGTCAAGGCTCAACTTTTGTTTATCTATACAAGAATCGCATTGCCGAAGAACTCTAGTGCATAGCAGAATCAAAATGACAATAAAACATAGAACAACAAGATCATTCGGAATCAATTTTACAACAACAAAAAAAAGAACATATAGAAATTTCAGGATCGAAATGTGAACCCAAAAAAACAGGATCAATCGGCAAAAAAGATGGAGCAACTTACAAGAATTCATCGGGAGGAAGAGGAGAAAGATTCGAGGAAGAAGTAAACTAATAGTAATGATGTGGCTATGAAGAAGATGGCAATAAAGCCAAAGTCTAAGAGAGTAAAACGATAGGAACGAGGAAGACGATTTGAGTGAAATTGACACAGTGGTTCACTTGTTCGTCTCAATACAGCCAGACCAGACCAGACCAGACCAGACCAGACCGGATTTATATTGGGTTTGTGGGTCATTATTTGATCCACAAATCTCATTATAAATAAATGAAAATTGCAATGGATATTAAAAAAAAATCATTAGTTTTTTTTATTATAAATGATTAGATATAGATACATATTATATTAAAGAACTAGAATCAAACCTGCGCATTCGTACGGGCATAGTTGATGTTTTTTTTTGTTCGTCTGGGTTACTATTAATGCTATTACAAATTTTGAGAAACAACTACGAAGACAATTACTTCAGCGGACAAATCTTTCCGTTCCATCTGCTGGCTGAAGACTTCCTATAAGTCTGCCTCCATTAATCTGCAATAAATTGCGCATTTCCGGGAAATCGATCCCCTGACTTTCTGGTGTAGAAGCATTAATTACCTTTGGTCAACCACTAGACCAAGGGGACTTCCACGCATAGTTGATGTTTAGAACTAAAATTTTAGAACACTGGAAATTCGTATGTTGATTATATAAATTTTATTATGGTTTGGCTAATTTAGACAAATTACTCAAGTAATTTAGTTATGTTTGATAGAATTCATTTCTGTGTCTTTATTGCCCTTTATCATAATTTAATACTTTAGAATAGTTTTACTAAAACACTTACTTATATGATCACTAATGCTAAAATTTAGCCTTAAATATAATTTATTACTAAGATTTAAGATATTGATAAAAGTTAGAATTCTTTTCATTTCTACGTATCATATTGCTCTTTTTCATTAGGATCCTCTCTATATGTTCTGCTTTTAAATGTAATTTAAGATTTTTTAGTCATAATTTATTACTTTAGAATAGGTTAATTAAATCACTTTTTTTAAATTTTATCTTAAAATAGAATCTATTACTAATGTTTTCTTAAATATCTTAAATTTTACATTTTAAATACATTTATTTATTTATTTAAATGATCACTAATACTAACATTTTAAAATACGTTAAAAACAATATCAAAGAGTAGCATATCCTTAAATGCAATAATTAAAGATAAAATTACATAGCATAAAATTATAAAATAATAACATTTAAAAACATAGATGATATATAAAACCATAATCAAAGTCTTAAAGTAGCAAAATATCATACTTAATCTAAGAAAATATAAAAATAAATTTTTATCACTCAGTTCTCATAATTTATTTTTTTGTATTTAGTATTATGTTTAATAACTAAAAATACTTATACAAATATAATTTAGTATTATGTTTTAAATAAAAATTCTAACTTTAATAGTATTGATATACAATTTAAAATTATGTATAATGGAACTTGACAAATAGGTAATTCTCGCTCATGAGAATCGAACTCACTACTTTTTTTAAGGAAAATAATTTTTTAATCGGTTTTTATTATTTTATATTTTTTATACATGAAGTACTCATTGAAAAACTACAAATGTGAATGCTCTTGATAACTTTGTACAATGTATTGGCTATTTGTTCACTATATTATAAAATATTATTTTAAAAATTATGTGTAGCGTTCTAATAATTTACTTTTTTCATGTAATTCTTTTCCTAACAATATCATTGTAAAAAGATCTATATGTTTATAAACTGAATAACTTTAAGATCTATATCAATCAAAGTAAAGCGTGTTTCCAAGACAAATAGTGAATTATGAAACCGACACTTAATAGTAGCGACGGTCTGTTGTTTGTTGTTGTACTTTATTAGGTTGATAATTGTTGCTGACATACACGTTGTCATTCTCCAAATATCGTTCTTTTGACATTTTTCTTTGTAAATTGTTTACTATATCTGTTAAAAAATTATAGTAACGTAATGATTAAAAATAAATATTATTTCTAGAATCACTACATGCAGATTTGTAGCGCTATAGAAAATGATCCATGAGAATATATAAGATTTCAGTTACAATAAATAAGCGCAATAGAAAATGATATATGAGAATATATAGGATAAAAATATTACCTCTATTTCTTGATTCTGAAAAATCACTGCACTAAGGAAGACATTTTTTACATTCTTTGATACGTCCTACACAAACGAAACCTAATTTTCAAGCGAGCAGTATTTGTTTTTTAAAATCGGTTATCAAAGATCCAACTAAAGTTTAGCACCTCCATAAATCCAAATCTTACAATGCAACCAAAATCTTTGAATTCAGAGTGAGAACCAAGTCTGAGTATTGGGCATAACGGAAAAAATAGAGAAGGTATGTGCATGAGTTGCTCTGTAGACTTTGTGTGGAGGAGGTTGAAGATGTTCACATTTTAAAACGGAGATGCTTTATCAAGGAAACGAAAAATGATCACCACCAATCTGAGAGAGAGATGCTTCTTACTCTTGGCTTAGTTATTTTATATTTTAACCAATTTAAAGAAAATAGCTTTTAAACAACGAAACATTTGACCGCAGTAACCTCTTGCACGGAGCTCGTCACGGCAGTTCTGATGACGGAGTCGATTCGTAGAACACGCACCGAAACGCCTCCACTGGTTTGTTCGAGGCCAAAACTCGATTCGGCCCTTTGGCGAAGATAACGGCGTCGTTTGCAGTGGGAATCGCTTCAAAAACAACAAAGTTCCATAGAGGCAGGAATCAACTTTGGTCCTGCAAGAGTCAATAGGTTGATGACGATGATGATTCGAATCTAAGTGTTGATGACGTAATTGACGATGGACTTTCACACTTTGTTTTCGGTTTTCGATGTGCAGTCTCATTTTATAGTCTAACGAAAAGCTTCTTTTCTAAATGTCGCAATGTTTTGCAAGATGTGTAACTGTTTGACGAGAACTTTCGAGTAGGAAGATTCAGACGAACTTCTGCAAATCATAGTGACTTTTGATTTTTTTTCTATAAAAGAAATGGGACACGTGGCGGAAAGACAGAAAGCATAACCTAACTTTTATAATATACTAGGACTATGTCCGCGCTACACACGGATTTGTGTTTTTAGTATTGTTATGTGATTTGTTTTTGTTGTCTCGTTTAGGTTATGTGGTTGGAGTTTGAATTTGTCGTCGTTGCATTTTAAAGTTATTTTATTCGTTTCAATTGTGACATTATTTAATTTGGTTTCCCACTAAGTGTGGTCTTAAACGATTATATCGTTTTTTTATAGAATGTGATGTTGAGAAGTTAATTAATGAAAATATAAATGTAGTAGGAAATGGTAATTTTTGTAAACCGAAAATAAGTTCAAGAGACGTAGCCATTACACAGGAAACCAAATGAATGTAAGATAGTTGTTGTTTTTATTCGGCTAACTACAAAAAGAAACGTTTACAAAATAATATTTTCAGAAACTATTTTTGTTATTATGTTATTTTGAAAATAATTAATTATATTTTGTAAGGTTAACTGACTTTTTTATAATACAAAACTTTATGAAGCCTTTATAACATAACTTTTGTTGGGTGAATTTGTGTTTTAACCCAAAAAAATATTATTTAGGTTTTAGGTTTTCGGAAAAGAAATTAATATAATAATAACGTGTAGTTACATTATTGGGCTTCCTGTTTGAACCTAAAGAAAAAAATAAACCGGAGGTGAAATAATAATTTTTATGGATTAGAAACTTAAATAATAAAAAGTAAGTGTTAATTTATTAATTAGGGGATTTTTTTGACATTAGAGCTCATTTCCCTTTTTTGTTTGTCTCAATTGTTGAAGTGATTTTTCTTTATAAACCAAAGTGAAAAGATACAAAACATTTCTCGTAGCAAAATAAACTAACAAACCAATAATGTAAGGCTTTTCATATATTAACTAATAAAGTAACAGAGACAAATTGTTATTGTCTCTACCCCCATTAAAATCTCTGCAGCTCTTTGAACTGAAGAAGACGACAACCAACGTTTATGTTTTTGNTTTAATTAGCAATTTCACTCTTATTAATTTAGAATCAAGAAATTAGTATTAGTAATCGAAAAAATTGAGTAATTAGTATTAGTAATCGAGAAATTAGTATTAGTAATCACCATCCCAAAAATTATTGAGGTTTTTTTGTTCTTAAAAAACATGGACCACTCAGATTTCTGTCCTCAGATTCATAAAACATATACATATATACCGGTGGAGACTTCTGATATACAACTGCAAGAAGCAAAAGGCCTTCTTACACTTCCAATAAGATCAATACATCGATATGAAGGTGATTCAATATAAAGAAGAGGATTGAGTGCTCAGAGTCCGGAGCACTCATGTCCAAGTCCATGATCGTGAGAGCCTAGTACTCGGTAAAATTTGTGGAAATTCCCATATAGTTGTGTGCAACATCTTTATCCATGTCCATGTCCATGATCATGTAAATTTGATTAGTTGTACATATAAACATATTTATCACAGTTAATACAATGTGTCTTATGTTCGATTCTTACGTATGGCTGATAAAAGCAAACTTCGACCGATGAAAGTTAAAAGCAAAGTATTTCGATTTCTAGTGAAAAGATCAGATAGAGAGAAGGGGAGAAATTACCGTTTTCTATTGAACCTAGATGGTACCAAAATTTCTTGAGGCTTATCAATCAAGAAGTGAATTAACCCATCAACCTGTATGAATTGATAAAATCAAAAAGATTTTACTAAATAACAATTGTAAACAATAGGGTAAGTTCAAAACGGTTTGTTCCATGAGGTTGAAGAATCTGATCATCACCTTTTGAGAATCTTTTGCTAATCGTTGTTACTTTATCTTAAACACAGGAGCGCTCGATCACCAAATGCATAACGGAATCATCTACATAATGGAATCGAATCCGGTAATCTGATCACCAAATGCATAAGAAAACAAACAAAAGTAAATTTTGGCTTTAGATAATAGAACACAAAATGTAATACCATCAAATAATCCTCAGTTTTGTTGTATTCCCCTATACAACAACTTAGAGAAGATTAAGCCAAATTTGAAAGAGGAATCTATAATAGTTTTGGTCAAAATTTAGTGTTTTTCTAATTTAGTTTCAAAAGTACTAACCAATAAAATTCGTAACTCTAAAACCACTCGAATCGTGTCAATTGATAAACGAAACACTATTTAAATAGAATGATAATCAAAAACGTTTTTTTAATAAAATCGAGAGTCAGGTTATTGGAAGAGATTATTGTGAAATCTAACCTGAGCAGGCATGGTTTCGAGCTTGCTTTGACAAAGAAGCTTCTGTTGTATTCAATCACCGCCGTCGTGCGATGTCTGACATCTTCGTCTATTTTTACTATTTTATATAATTTCTTTTCTTGAGTAAATGAGTTTTGTGATGGTTTTAGGTGTTTTATAGAGATGAAATCAAGGAAGCCAAGCCGTAGGCACATACGTTTCTGATTAGCGTAAACTTAAAAGAGGAAGGTCAAACGTTTGAAATCTAAGGCAAGATATGTGAAGTTAGGTTGTCTTCAAAAACTGACGTAGACATTTTCAATTGGTTATAATATGTGTTGATTTCATATGATGATGTGGCAGCTTTTGGAAGCTTTGTATTTTGCTTAGGTGGATACTCTAAGAAGTTAGTATTAGCTTCTTTTAAATAGTTAGAGTAGGATATCTTCCGCGCTACGCGCGGGATTTTCCTCAAATTTTATTTCTATTTTGACTATAAGTATTTAAAATGTCAATTCAATATTTAAATGCAACATTTAAATAACAGTACATTTTAATTGTGATGTTATCACTTTAAAATCAATAGGTAAGAGATTTTATAATTTTGTGTCAATTTTGTTTTGTTAAAAAATCAAAAGCATTAAGTCGAGTGCACCGAGATTCTATGTTTCTCATAATTCGAATACACCGAAATTAAAAAATTGTTTTTTTCATATCTCTTTGTATCCAAAAAGGTTAATTGATTTGTTAATTTATTATTATATCTTAAAAAGTTGAATTTTATATTTGTAATTGCATGTCAAATATATAAAAATTGAATCTTAGAGTAAAGTTTAATCCTCATTTTGATTTGATGCGTTGCATGTTTCTTCTTGGACCAACGCTTTGCGTGTTTGAAGGGATTCATCATGTGAAAGGTCTCAAAACAATTAATCTTTTTCTCTGAAATAATGATCCAAATAGAGTTGTATGTTGCTCAAATGTATTATTTCAAAATAACATAAGTATTTAAATATGGATTAAAAATGAATGTACTCTAAAAATAAAACAATCCCTATTTTTCTCCATTTTAATAGTTGAAGTAAAATGGGATCAGAGCAAATTATACTCTGAATTCCATTTTAAAATGAATTTTGAATACGATTGAAGATACTTTAAGAATTTACTGATGTTGAGATGATGATATAGATATTATCTACTAAAATGTAGAGTTTCGTGTATTTACAAAACTTTAATTCCCTACTCCAAACAGTTATTTGTTTAAGTTAAATATTTCTCTTAAGATGCATATTTTTTTTTATATTTTTAATGTTGAAAGTGTTATGTGAAGATGGTTAGATTATATAAACCTGAAAAGAAATTGTTTATACTCCTTAATTACATAATGGTATTAATGATAACTCACTAAGATGATGTCATACATAATTTACTTCTTAAACGCAAACGTTCAACTTGAAGAATGTAAGGTCTTCCTCTAACTCAACCTCTAAAAACTTTTCCATAATATGAAAAATGTGAACCGTAAGTTTATATTGCATAAATATTAAACTCCAAAGTCACGGTCCCGTTAATTTATATATTATAGATTTCTTTTTATTAATGTTGTATAATGCTGATATTATTTAGAGTTTTTACTCGATTATGTTAAATAATTTTTTTTTATTTTTTGTTCACTTGAAAATATATATATATATATATATAATTTAATTTTATCCCCTATATATTATTTGAGAACTAATTTAAGTGAATTATGCTTACGTGTTAACTTCTTAGACTCTTCACATTAAATTGTTATAATTCTATTGGTCAACAATTTTCTATATTTTCCTTCCAAAAATATTAAATTATTAATTTTACGACCTTTAAATTGTTATATATTTAAAAAACTTTAAAATATTCATAAGATATACTAACTTTTTCTTTTATCAATACCTAAAAAAGTAATACCTAAGTGATTAAAAGAATATATTAATTCAACAACGAAGATATATTATCGATACTTAACAATCAATACCC
Source organism: Anastatica hierochuntica (assembly GCA_900406275.1). Classification (NCBI taxonomy): domain Eukaryota; kingdom Viridiplantae; phylum Streptophyta; class Magnoliopsida; order Brassicales; family Brassicaceae; genus Anastatica; species Anastatica hierochuntica. Next base: position 38,800 of record OVAN01000605.1, read on the forward strand.
ATATGATATATTTTCCAATATTTTTGAACCAAGTAAGAAAACAATATTTTACCATAAGATTTATGAATTCTATACATGAAAAAGATTTTAATATATGAATAATTATTTGAAACAATCAAAATACTAATTAATATTATTTTATGAATAGATTTTAAAGAGTTGATTATGAGAATTGAAAATTTTCTAACTTCATTAATGTCTACCAAAATAAAAGCAAAAGAAAAAAAATAGTGACAAAATTTACTATCATAACAAAATAGTGACAAAAGTTACTATAAATTTACTATTTGTTTTTGTACACTCGATAAATTTTACAATACTCAAAAAGAAATTTATATAATCTAAAAATAATATCAAAATTATCAAAAAGGTAAATATATATATATATATATATATATATATATTTCACAACATTTTTAAACATATAAGATTTGTTACATCACCGAAATATATATTTCATAATTTTTTCCCGCACAATGTGTAAACGATCACCTAGTAACAACTTAAAATGGCTAGATTTTAAAACAATTTAAGTGTTTTCGTAGGGAATTTGGTTATTTTCTTATGTAAAATGTTAATTTTCAAGCTTTTAGAAGGAGGAATTAGTTTTCAAAATAATTTTTACAAAATTCTTTTATATATTTTCTACTTCAAAATACAGGACACTTAAAGGTGTAAACTTTACCGTGGACATTTAAAATGGCATATCGTAGCACATGTAGACTTTTAAAATGGCATGACGTCTGGAGGTTAAAACTACAGAGCATTGAAAGCTGATGTGGCATAAAGAGAGAGATTTTGGAAGGAGGCTTAGGTGGACACCTTTAGGAGCCATTGTTAGCTTCTTTTAATTAGTTAGAACCCATATCTAATATTTAGAAATATATAAAGTACCTGAATTATTTGAAACACCCAGGGGAAAATTTTTAAAGTAAAAAATTATCCAAAAGTACAAGAATACTCGAAATTTCGGAATACCTACCAGTTTTCACCTGAAACTGGAACTGAACGGTCCACTCCATGGTTTTTTTATATGTTGTATATTATCTTTTTAGATTTTTGAAATTTTTAGATATATTTGATTTTTTCACATAAATTAAACGGATATACGAACCCAAATCAAACCCACAAAAATTCAAACCGAAAAATATAAATATTCAAATGGATCTGAACCTCTACCCAAAAACCCGAAACACATATAAACCCAACCGAACTTAAACGTCCACTCTTAACATGACCATTCATTATATTATTCATCGGCACTTTTGGTAAAATAGTTCGGGCATTGATCACTTAGTATATGAGACCAAAACAATGATATGGAGAAACAAAAAATTTCAGAATTAATCATATAAGAGCTTTTCTCTTCACACTTGGACATCCAAGCGGTAGTTAAAGTGCAAACACATCAAGTTGTTATTATGCATCTGTTCCCTTACAAAAAATATGCATTCAACACACCATATGATATTAAGTTATAGAAGAAGAAAACTGTCCCAGTATCAATCTATATGTTCATAGTAATAGATGAGGTCACTTACAGTACAAAAAAGGTCGAAGAAGATGAGTGCTTGGTATGTTCCTTAAAGCCATTAATGAAGTTTGCTTATTGTTGAACGTCGAGCTTGCAAATCAAGAGATTGATTTATTTTTCCAGTCCATTCTATGTGTAAAGAGAGACCATTTGAATCAAGATTTCAAACAGTTATGTTAGAGATCATTTAAAAACAATAAACTAAGAAATAACAACAGGCATATACTAAGGGGAAAAACAACATCTCCTGTAGGATCAAGAGCTTGTAAGCTCCTTAAGAGAATGAAATAATGTACGTTGTTTTCTTCTTAGTTAAGGCAAAGAAGAGGAAGAGCAAAATGTTGTAGTTTGACAGGAACTTTAGAAAAATTTACTTTAAAAGAATAATAAATCAAGAAGGCAACTCAAAAAATACAAAGATGATGATCAATGTTGTATCGTCTGAGAGAGAAGCTTGAGAAGAAAATCATTCTCCTTTTGTGAAAGTTCAGGTCTTGTAATGGCAACATCATCATCATCATCCTTCTTAAAAGTTGATGATGGGAATGGTGATGATGATGATGATGGTGGTGATGGTGGTGTTATCATCACGAGTGTAGCTAACTTTGTATTCTCCTCAACAAAAATCTACAATCACTCCTTCAATCCCATAACATAATTCATATTCACTGCCTCTCCCACATTGCTGCAACAACCATAATTTAAATAAGATATGAGATCAAGAAAAGTGAAGAAGCTTTACTTGAGTTTTTTGTATGTAAGGAGAGAGAGGTTAGATTCCTTGATCTTGGTAATGGTTGATGGGTTTCTAAACACCCCTTTTACCTCTGAAACAACGCCTTGAAGCTCTCCTTCCAAGCATATTGTGATAGCTTGTTCAAGTGAATTTCTTCTCCCATCATTGGAAATCTCGTTCCCCACATTCGTCAGAAAGTAAACTTGTGTTCAGTACATAATCCAAACACAAAATTACAATTAGCTGTTACATCAAACAGATGTGATCATAAGTAATGTATTGACTAAAACCAAAGAAAATAATGAGATTGGAGCCACGAATGGAACATATAGGGTAAGTTCCCCTAATAAGCTTTGCTGCTGGTTGGAAACTTGAGAAGATCACTGCTCTGTCTTTAGCATAATCAAATACCAACAACAATTTTTGGCACACAGAAACAATGAGGAAAAAGAGTTAAATAGCTCTACACTACACATATCAGCAAACATGGAATATTAAGTGGCAAATATTTCTACTTTTTTCAACACGAATAAGTATTGAGGCATACCTGCAGGATTGCTCTCAGTACATAGAGGAGAAACTCTCGTTCATAGTCTCTGCGATCATCGAGTTTCAACTGGATTTTGAACCCCAGAGTTTGCTCAACTCGATCAATTGGAATTCTTTTCAGCTATACTTTATCTTCCATGGCGGCGTCGATTGGAAGCTTTCTCTCAGGGTGGTTTACATAATCGGTGAAGGTTTGTTAGTGGAGAAGTGTCCAATTTATATAGTTAGTTTGGTCATGCCGTCGTTGATGGAAGAGGAGATAGTGAGACGATTGAGTAAATGAATAATTAGCAGTAATCAATAGAGGCGTAACGGTAAAGGAGTGGGGAGAGTGGGGAATTGAAGGCGGAGGAGGAGGAGAGACAATCGGGTCTAGTGTTCTTATGCGTAATGAAGAAGGCGGCGTTGGTGAAGGTGACGAAGGTCATGGAGGGTGAGATGTTGTGGTGGGCCGTTATTAAGTTGAGGGTTCTATGGCCCAGAGGTGAGAGAACTCCCTGTGTTCGCCACATACCAAACAGCGAGGCGTGCGAAGCTGATGTGGCGGAAGATGGATACTTTTGTTAGTCTTACGTGGACACCATTAGAAGTTAGAATGAGTACCTTTTAATTAGTTAGATATATTATCAGAAAAATCTGAACTTTCAAATTAAAATCATTTTAATCACCAACTCACACTTAGGCCATAATAATCTTCAACTAATAGTTCGAAAATTTTTAAACACAAACTTTCGTTGACCATACTGTTTTAGACATGACTTTAGTCAACCGTTAACTCACCATTAAACATTGTTAATTAACAAAATGATATCGTGTTACAGAAATAAAAACTCTTACACTCTACAAATCTCACCTAAATCCCCAATCAATTTTTCTTCTTCTCTCAAACCCTAGAATCGATTTTCTCATTCTCTCTCAATCTCTCTCAGATTCTCTCTAGTCATCACCTCAGAAGCTCAAACAATGAGGCATAAGAGGTTCAAGTTAAGGACATGGCGGAGTAAAGATGAAAGTTCAACTAATGGAGTCCAATATGTGTATGTCGTGGGAGGATTAAAGACGAAGCAGCGCCTGTAGAAGATGTGCAAGTCGAAGCAGCAACACATGTTGAATATGTGTATGTCCCAACGGCGGATGTCGCAGTGGCTCTTGTTGAAGAGACTACTGTGGAGGAAGCTAGAGATGAAGGCGATGGTGATCATGAAGCTCCACCAGGAGACGATTGTGAGGCTATTGTCGATGATCCAAAGGATTATTTAGAAGATGAGACGGAAGTAAATGGAATAGGTTTCGAAGAAGAAACTTGCCCAAATTTAGGAGTTCACTTTGGAGATACCGTCGAAGATGAAGAAGAGGTGAGTGATGCTGATAGTGGTGACGATATTTGGGACAATGAAGACATTCCAGATCCATTGTCATCTAATGATGACGAAGAAGAAATTGAGCGTAGAGAAGTTCGTGCCAACACAACTAGCAGTGAAGAGCTTTTATTTCTGGGAAAAACTTTTGGATGTGTTGATGACTTCAAGGCGGCATTACTACAGAACTCTCTAAAGACTCGGCGTGATATTAAGCTCTACATATCGTCATCTATGCAATTTGGTGCTAAGTGTTCTTACACAGAAAAGTGGTGCCCTGAATTGGAGAGTTCATTTCTCTTATGAGAAGAGTAAGCACAAGTTGCAAATCAAAGTCTAAATTAACGAGCACATATGTATCAGATCATGCTACGCTAAGATGTTGAAGACATCATCAATTGCAACACTTTTTGAGGAGAGATTGAGATTGAGTTCGAAGTTTAGCAAGTATGAAATGATTGATGAGATCAAGCAAGAGTATAATATGATTGTTACAGACGATCAATGTGCCAAAGCCAAGTCCAAAATGTATTGGCAAAGAAAAGCTAGTCATCAAGCACACTTTTCACGGATATGAGATTATGAGGCAGAGATAAAGAGAACTAATCCGTATTCAACAATCCAGATTGAAACTATTCTAGGGGCGACTCCTACAAGCCTACAAAAGTTTGTTAGGTTTTATGTTTGTTTTACATCACAAAGGGAGACTTGGATAGAAATTTGTAGGCGTATCATAGGCTTAGATGATGCCTTTTTGAAATGGGATATCAAAGGTCATCTACTAGCTGTTGTAGGAAGAGATGGAGATAATAGGATTGTGCCAATTGCATGGGTTGTGGTTGAGGTTTAGAAAAACGTGACTTGGGAATGGTTTTTGCGGCTTCCGAAAGCTAATTTGGGACTAGAGGATGGGGCTACCACAACCATAATATCAGACAAGCAAAAGGTAAGTGATTAGTACTTGTTTTATTTGTTATAAAGAAGCATGTGAATATATATGAGTTAACTGACTTTGTGTGTGTTGTGTTGTTCTTCTTAGGGACTGTTGAATGATATGAAAGAGGAGCTTCCTCAAGCTCAACATCGTATGTGTGCTAGACACATACTAGCTAACTGGAAGAGAGACAGTAAAGAGCCAGAGTTAGAGCGTCTGTTTTGGAAAATAGCACGCATCTATACACAAGGGGATTTGCTGAAAATATGCAAGTTTCGAAGAACTTTGATCTAGGTGCATATCAATCTCTCCTTAAGACAAACCCTTCTACATGGTGTAGGGATTTCTTTAGAATAGGATCATGTTGCAATGACAACCTCAACAACCTTAGTGAGTCTTTTAATAGGACCACTAGGGAAACTAGAAAAAAAAAATATTTGCTTGAATTGATAGAAGATATAAGGAGATAGTGCATGGTTCGTAATGCCAAAAGGGCACATTAGTAGCTTCTCGGTTGAAAACTAAATTCACAAAAAGAGCCCATAAAGAGATTGATGAGACTCAAAAAATTCAAAAGACTGTAGAAGATATGTAGTTTGTGGAAATCTTCATGAGATATGCTACCATGGAGTTAGTTACAACGTCGACATGAATGCTCACACAAGTGGTTGTGTCAAGTGGTCGTTGATAGGAATTCCATGCATTCATGTCGCATGTGTTATCATGGAAAAAAAAAGCTAAGGTTTGATGATTTTGTACTAAGTATAATACTGCTAACATGTGGCATATTACTTACTCCCGTGTTATATAACATGTACAAGGCATGAGGCTTGGGCTTAAAACAAATAGGTTACCTGTGCTACCAACACACTATAGAACAGGGAACCGTGGGAGACCAAACAACCATGCGAGAAAGAGGAGACAAAATGAATCAAGCACTAAGTTATCGAGGGAGAATCGTGTCATAACATGCTCCAACTGTCTTGAAGAAGGTCACAACAAAACCACATGTGAAAACTCATATGTCCAAAAGGTGCCGAAAAGGCCAAAAAGTCGGCCAAGAGTTGATTACCAGGTTTGTATATAGAGCTTGGAGTACTTTACAACTTGATTAAATCGATTCGTTCAAGTGGACTTAAAGTTGTGCGATGATGTTTGTAGTTTTGCTACCTATACTATTAAAACAGAAGCAAATAACTTTTTCTATCGTGTGATATTACTAATTCTTTATCTTTATATTAATATTAATTATAAAATTTGATTATTCAATATAATTCAGCTAACTAATTTAGTTAACTAGTGAATGATTATACTTTTAGTTTTTAAATATTTCTAAAACAATAATTAAAATTAAATTCACTAATTATTAATTACAAAAAATTTGAAAATTATTAAATATTTATAATATTTAATGTTTTAAACTGACCAGACAACTGAATTAGGTCATGCTTTGGGTCATGGGTCGATTTAATTGAAAATAGATATATTATTTTAAAATATTATTATAAGTGAGAATAAATATATTATCTTAAAATAAAAAAAACACTTAAAATCATAATATTTTAAAAATTAAATAATATTTTTTCCAAAAAACTATAGCAACTAATAAAATAAATTAAATTTCATGTTTAAAAATTCAACTTGGTTCGATCCGGTTTACTGGTTCGTCGGTATTTGGTTCTTTACTGGTTTAATATGGTCTTTTTATCGGTCTAATTTTCTTTGGACTTATTATTGATCTAATCCGGCTATGTTTTCGATTTGCGGTCGGACCTGGTACGACCCGAACCGGTCTGATTTTATAAACTTTCCATATCACTCATAAAAAATTTAAAAAATATAAATATAAAGAAATTAAATTTATGAACTTTTAATATTATGAACTTTTAATATAGAAAATTATTATTCTATTATAAAATTCTTTATATGAGTTCTACAACTAGAAATCTGCCAACTATAATACAAATGAATTAACTTTATAATAGTATAATTGTTACCTCGTGATATAAATATATGGTAAAAAAACTAATTTTTATTTTTTACATCAATAATTCATATTGTTAATACGTTTCAGTAATAAAAATATTTGTTCTTTACTATATTTATTTATACTAAAAATTTATATCATCTTTAAATCTCTTTTTATATTAGACTATACCAAAAAAATAAATCATGCGCTTTCAAAAACGCGGATCAAAATCTATTTAGCCATTATGTGTGGTGCGATCATATGAAAGCTTCCAATTATAAATATTGAATAAAAAATGATGTTAAAAATGTTTTACAAAATATTTTCGATCTTACATTGTGTACCTTTCCTTTCGATCGTGACTTTTTTTTATACTAGAAAAAGAAATGTTGTTTATGCGTGAGTCTACACATAATTTGGTGATGTCATGGGCTTCATCTTTTCTTTAATGTTTTAATTTTGTTAAAAATAAAATTTAATGTTTTAGATTTACAGTAAAAAGATGGATTAATTAGTTCAATAACCAAATTGCATAAACTATTTATGAATTAATTCATGTGTCAAAGACGAAACCATCCTTGTAATGGACCATTTTTCAATATTTTTTTTATTTTTTTGTTTTGTCATATAATTTTCTGTTGTTTTAGTTCTCTTTATTATTTTCTAATTCCTTAAATCCCCTTCAAACTTCAGATGGATTCAAAAACTTTCATAAATATTGAAAAAAATTTTTAAATACACCAAAAAGTTAGTTTTTTCTATTAGATGTGTTTTGAATTTTTCAAAACAGATTCATATTTTATAAATAGTAAAAAAAATCATAAGATATTGCAACAATATGTAAAATAGTCAGATTATTTCATCGACAAATGATATAGTTAGACTACTTTATCTGACATTAACATCTACCATATATATAAATACAAACTTAAGGAAATTTGAAAGTCACTAATAAATTGTTAATTAAATGTAAAAAGTCACACAATCACACAATTTATAAAAAATATAGTAAAGTAAAAAAGGAAATGTAGTGTTTCACATCGAAGGTGAATAATCAGACTATTTAAATATCTCATTTTATTTTCACATTCATGTTGATGTCCAAAGTTCAATAATTTGAGATTTAGAAAATGAAATGTGATGATACATATAGGCTTAATGAACTTATAATTTTAAACGACATGAGAAACTTTAGTTTATACTGGAATTAGTTAATTATAATAGGGGGAATCACTATTAGAAGGGTTATGTACACATAGAATATTGAATTAATTAGTTGGAATGCGTGAATTAATTATATATTCGAGAAAAGCGGGTTCAAAAGTTTGAGAATAGAAAATTCAAAAGGAAATTTTAGGGCTAAAAAAATAAAATAGGATTGTGATATGTCAGAAATAGTCAGACTACTTTGTATTAGTACGAATATTTAACGTGTGTGTGAATTTTAGGTTATCGAAGAGAAACGAAAAAAAATAAAATATAAAATATAATTGTGAGAAGAGAAAAATGAGAATAATGACAAACAATAAAGCTTTGTCTTATTCACTAGTTAGTTTGTTAATTAGTTTTTTTTTATTATATACCCTAATTTTCTGTAAAAGATTTATATTCTCTCTGTTTTTGAATATTTGATATTTTAAAGTTGAACACACAAATTAAAAAATCACATAATTTCCTTTGTTTATTTTTAATCTAAAACCAATATTAACTAAAACCAATTAAATGAAAAGAAAATCATTTAAACTCAAATAAATAAAACATTTTTTGATTAAAATTTACAAACATCTAATATGAAAATAAAATAAATTCTAAAATAAAAAATACCGAGGGAGAATCAATAAATAAAAAACGATGTTATAAAACCTCAGAATGGTAAACCAAAAAAACCTTAGAATGGGTATAAATTTTTTTACAATACATAGTGATTTACATAGTAGGCTACGCTGGACTAATAATACATATTGATATATATGTTTGCTTCATATAAATAAGAAAGAAACCAATGATAATATTATACGATTTATTTAATCAAAAAACTCCACTAAGAGTTATGATCGAGACACATAAAAATGTCTCTAACGTACAACAATAAAATTATAAAACTTATCGGAAAAAAATCAGACAAACAGAGCAATAAAAAGACAATCCATTATTTTAAATGTTGTTTTGATGTTGGAGAAAATCATAGCAACATGCAACTCCTTAAGTAATTTCGTTCAAAGATTCTTGGAGCCGTGGTTGCTCGAGCGGGTCGAGCCGGCTGGACTGCTAGGGTTGTTGGTGGCTGGACTCATCCCTAGAGTATTCTTTACAGCCTCGGCTGCTCCTTGTGCCATATTCTTCACTTGTCCACCTGTCTACACTCCAAAACCAATATAATAACTATATATGTTAATGGATATAAATGTCTCTAGTAATAAAAATGATCAATACTAAAAAGATAAGACCTGTTGGATAACACTAGAGGCTTGGGAAATTAGGGAAGAATCGTTCGGATCAGATTGTGAGTGTGAGTGCGACTGTGGGTGAGACTGGGAGTGAGGCTGTGAGTGTGACTGTGAGTGAGACTGCGAGTGACTAAGTTGATCAACATTCTGGTTCATTGCGTGTGATACTTTGTTCAAGTACTCTTCCTTCTTCAGCTGTATTAATAAAAAAAAAACTGTTTATGAACTCACTACAAAAATCAGATAATTAGAAATATACAATTTCTGTTCATTTCGAGTCTTAAAATACATTTGGTTAAAATTTTGAATTGTTTTGGAATTACTTTTACATTAACAAAAACATATCAAAAAGCACAATGCTATACCAAAATACCGTCGTGTCAAGGACAAAAATAATATATATATATATATATATGTGTGTATATATACACATTTTTGTAAAATATCGAAAAATATTTGACCTGCGTTGGACAAAAAAAAAAGGTATGTGTATAGACAATATATGAATATTCTAATTAAGATGTCGTCCTTTTAGAGTTTGTGTATATACCTGAACTTGACCGGTGGCTTCTCCGGCATTGTGGCTTAATTCTTGGCTTGACGACATCTTCTTCTTTTGGATCTGTTAATGTCTTTAATTATAATTGTGAGTTTGTAGAATGCCTGAATGGATTGATATGCATTACATTGGTATTTATACAATTGGAAAAGTGATATATTATAGTAAAATCCTAAATCTGAGGATTACAGTGGCACGTGGAAAATAGTATATATTGACGATTGATCATTTTGTGGAGATGAATATTTCTAGGACGCATTATTTTAACGTTGCTTGGTCAAGAAGTGGAGGATGTAAAAACCAAAAAACAAATGGAGGAGGATTGTTAAACCCTTTTTTCCGGTGACAACTGTTTTTCAAGTTTTTTTTTTTAATTTTCGGAAAAGGCATTTTAATGTGTAGGGTATCGATCGTAACTTATTTTAGTATTATGGCCTCGCTCTGCCGAAGTAACAGCCAATGTTAATAAAATTTTTGTTGAGAAACTAGGGAAATCAACTCTTTATTAATGAATAAAGGAGTCTTTATATAGGGAGTTACAATTAATCTAAAACCAATTAGAAAATCAATAAGATAAACATAAGGATAAATACAAGGAAACTTGTTCACTATGTTAAATCTATAATGGGCCTAATATCTATATGGGCTTTGCGCCAAGCCCAATGGGCTTTTGGTTTGGCAGCCACTAAATGGTTCATAACACTCCCCCTTGAATGTCATAACCATAATGAGTTTGTAATACGCTTTTGATGTTGCCTCGTTAAAACCTTCCCAGGAAAACCCAAAGGGATAAAACCATGGTAAAGGAAAAAGAGTACAACACGTATTACTCTCCCTGTTTTGTACCTCACTGGACGTCCTTCAGTCTTCTCATTCCAATTTGATGTATTAGTTTCTTGAACGTAGAGGTTGGCAACAACTTGGTGAATAGATCCGTGGAGTTATCACTTGAACGAACTTGCAGTACTTGGACTTCGCCATTTTTCTGCAACTCATGCGTGTAAAAGAACTTTGACAGAATATGTTTCGTCCTATTTCCTTTGATATATTCGACTCTAAGTTAAAATAACCTGCATCAGCAAAACCAATTAACCCTTCTTTGGGCTGGTTAGTATAAAATAAACCCAAGTCTTTCGTTCCTTGTAGGTAACGAAGAATATGTTTAATCCCGTTCCAGTGCCTTTGGGTCGGACATGAGCTAAATCTAGATAGTAAATTCACGGCAAAACAAATGTCTGGCCTAGTGTGGCTCGCCAGAGACATCAAAGCTCCTATGGCACTTAGATATGACACTTCGGGACCAAGGACCTTTTAATTTTCCTTCTTTGGTCCGAATGGATCTGTATCCAAACCTAGGGATCTCACGTCCATTGGGCTCGTTAATGGGTGAAATTGGTCCATATTAAATCGTTTGAGCACTTTTTCTGTATATGCCATTTGATGCACAAGGATTCCATGTTTTAGGTGCTCAATTTGTAATCCCAAACAAAATTTTGTTTTCCCTAAGTCTTTCATTTCAAATTCTTTCTTTAGATATTTAACTGTTTGGGAAATTTCTCCAGAGGTTCCTAGGATATTTAGATCATCAACATAAACAGCAATTATCACAAAGCCCTTTTCGAATTTCTTGATGAATATACATGGGTTTATTGGGTCATTCTTATAGTCCTCTTTTACTAAGTACTCGCTTAGTCTATTATACCACATTCGCCCAGATTGCTTAAGCCCATAAAGTGATTTGTTCAGCTCTATACAACTTTGTTCTCGAGAACTTGTTGCGTTTGGCAGCTCAATACCCTCTGGAACTTTCATATAAATTTCGTTATCTTGTGAACCATACAAATATGCTGTTACTACATCCATTAATCTCAAATCTAAATTTTCTTTTATAGCCAGACTTATTAAATATCGAAATGTAGTAGCATCCACCACATGGGAGTATGTCTCCTCATAATCTATTTCTGGTCTTTGTGAGAATCCTTGTGCAACTAGTCGTGCTTTATATCTCACGATTTCCTTAGTTTCTCAACACGTTATCAGTACGATAACTCTGAAAAAAACCCTGAGCCAAAAACCCTAAAATCCTAAACCAGTTGGAGGTTAAAAGTAAACCAGATTTGATCTAATAACATAGAATCAAACCTTATTTAATCATAAGAACCTTAGATCTGCATGTTTAAAACATAGATCTACATGTTTAAGGCTTAAATTGTTTGTTCAAAACCCTAGATCTAAATTATAAGTCCTTAAACCTGAAGTTGTGCCGAGTTTAACAAAGTTAAACCTCGTTCTAAGCTTTATCCTAAAGCCTAAAGCCGATCTGCATGCTTAAAACCCTTTAATCATGTTGTTTTCATGTTGGCGGAAATTTTTAACCCCTAAAACCTTAAAATCTGAATTCCTAAGTTGTTAAAATAGAAATCCTAAGTTGAAACCGAGACCCTTATCCCCTAAAAACTAAAGTATAATTAAAACTTGTTTAAAATATGATCCTATAATCAAAACCTAAAGGATTTTAAGACTAAAATCTCGATCTATGGTGCATATATGCAAATCGCATATTATGACTAAAAATCGAGATCCCTAAAGTATATCTCATGCTCGAATCAATTCTAAAAGATTATCATACTTTTAAAACTCTAAATACCTAGATCTGATTATCAAACAGAATCAGATTGCAAAAGGCAAGAATTAAAAAAGATGAAATACCTAGATCTGATTACAAAACATAATCAGATTGCAAAAGGCAATAATTAAAATTGATGCATATTGCCTTGTGAATTGCATGCTTTGATTGAAATCTGTTTTTGTATTTTTGGACTAGTCTAAATCGCATACTAGAATCTGAAATTAATATGATCACATGCTATGTTAATTAATTTAGAATTTCGCATGCATAGGCTCGCAAATTACATGACTCAAATTGCTTGATTGTTTGATTGAACCGATTAAATGTTTCTAAGTTAAAATCGCATGCTAGATAGATTGATTGTTCACATGTTATAAAATTGATTAAAACCGGACCACCATGTAATTTGGCTTATTTTGAAATTTAAAGCATTAAACCGAATTGGATATTTCATGATAAAAGAATTTAAACCGAATTTGACAATAAACTGGATATTGCATGATAAAATCGAATCGATCCTTTGAAATTAAAACCGGTTGTATGATCTCATAGGTTGCTAATACGAATTCTATGATGCTTTCTTGATTGATTGATTGTTAGAATTCGCATGCTAGGCTTGCATCATATGCCGCATGAACATATAGAAATTGCATGCTAGGCCGTGAGGCATGTTTGGTGCATCCTTTTGTCGTGTCCAAAATTTAAACCAAAAACCAAATCTTGGCCGAAGGCAAACCTTGGCCAAGACTTAAACCATTGGCCGAATGTCCGCATCCGGCCAATTGAGCACATTACAAGGTTAAAAGATCTAATAACATAATCTATGTTTTTAAGATGTCGAAAATCAACAACTTGGATTTTGCTGCTCTCAATCTCTTTGGAGACAATTATCTTCAATGGGCATTAGACACTAAAATTATCCTGAAATCCAATGGCCTCGGTGAATGTATCACCGAAGAAAATGAGGCAAGTGAAAAAGAAAGATACAAAGCTATCTTAATTATTCGCCATCACCTTGCTGAGAGTCTAAAAGACCAATATTTAACTATTGAAAACCCTCTAGACCTTTGGAAGGAATTAAAAAAAGAGATATAATCACCAAAGGACGGTGATTTTATCAAAGGCTATATATGACTGGTGGAATCTAAGAATCCAGGACTACAAGTCTGTGGAAGATTATAACTCGGCCTTATTTAAAATAGTTTCCAAGTTGAAACTATGTGGCGAGGAAATTACAGAAAATGATATGCTGGAAAAGACCTTTTCTACTTTTCACACAAGTAACGTATTGCTTCAACAGCAATACCGCGAAAAGGGCTTTACCACATATGCTGATATGGTAGCATGTTTATTGCTCGCTGAGCAAAACAATGAATTACTAATGAGAAATAGTGAAATAGTGAAATGAGACCTCCAGGATCAACTCCACTACCTGAAGCACACACAGCCGCAGAGGCTAATAAGGAAACCAATATGGTCGTCCAAAACTATAGCCGACGCGGCCATGGCCGCGGTCGGGGACATGGACGTGGCCGAGGTTTTGGCCGTGGCCAAGGCAACCAATTTGGTCGTGGACAATGGAACCAATACGGTCGAGGTTATCAAAATAACCTTAGTCGTGGCGGCTTCCAAGCCAACTTTAGTCGCGACCGAGGCAGAGGCCGTGGCATTTCTTTTAAGCCACAAAATTACGCTCACAAACAATCGGTACAAGCAAAATCAGTGTGCCATCGGTGTGAACTGGATAACCATTAGGCTAAAACATGTAGGACTCCCAAACATCTAGCCGATTTTTACTAAGAAAATCTAAAAGGGAAGAATCCTGAAGCCAATCTGGTTTATGAAGATGGCAAAGAAGATTTTGACCATGAAAAAAATGATCTCTTGGCCTATGAGACATCTGATTGTTTAAAAGAATAGAGTTGATTTCGACATCATTTTGTGCTTTCTTTGTTTTGTGCTTTATTTTTGCTTTCTTGACTTCTTTGAACTTGTTTGATTTCTTTGACTTATTTACATTGCACCAAACATTAAAACATTAAAACAAACGCCAACATAAGTACTATAGCTCGTATAGCCAATCTAATAGAAGGCTACGATCAAGCCTATCTAATTTTGCCTAAGGGTATGCATCTAGGAATAATCGATGCATTATATTCACCCAGCTCTTAAAGAAGCCTACTGAGCTTTAAAGACATTAGAATGAATGGTTTCCATATTGAGACTAAGGGCAAAGGCAACAAAGAGTTCCTTCAGATCATTGAAAACGCCCAAGGCAATAAGAAAATCCTATGATTGAGGCTAATGTTGCAATAAGTAAAATGTTCACTGAAAATTTCAATCTTTGGCACGACCGGTTAGGCCATCCCGGTTCGAACATGATGCGAAAATTAATAATGAATTCAAACGGGCACACATTGAAAAATAGAAGAGTTATCCTTAAGAATCTCACGTGTGAAGCATGTTCACAAGGAAAACTCATTGTTAGGCCATCACCAGTTAAAGTAACTAAAGAAACTATAAACTTTCTGGAAAGAATACAAGGCGACATCGCATGTATGTCTATTATCAACCCGAAATTTGGCGTTTGCGAGGTTACTAGCTCAAATAATTCGATTAAAAGCTCACTTTCCAGATTTTTCTTTGAAAACTATACGCCTTGATAACGCTGGTGAATTTACGTCTCAAGCATTTGATGCTTATTGTATGTCCATGGGGGTAAGAGTTGAACATTCTGTGGCACATGTACATACACAAAACGGTCTAGCAGANGTACATGTACATTCACAAAACGGTCTAGCAGAATCCTTTATAAAACGCATACAACTAATTGCTAGACCATTGCTAATGAGATCAAAACTCCCGATCTCAGCTTGGGGACACGCAATATTACATGCAGCATAACTAATTCACATCAGGCCATCTAGTGAGCATAAGTATTCCCCATCACAATTAATTTCGGGTCAAGAGCCAGACATATCCCATCTTAAAACATTTGGAT
>OVAN01000606.1:9671-54689 GCA_900406275.1 Anastatica hierochuntica
CATTTGTGGAAGGCGAGAAATAGGTTAGTATTTGATAAGAGTTCGTCAACGGCCTCCCTAGTATTTGATAAGGCGAAAGAGGATGGAGAAGAATGGTTTAGAGCCCATAGTGAGGAGAGCTTATTATCATCTGCTCCGTTTCCACATTCTGCACTGATAAGCTCTTGGAAGCAACCACCAGCTGGTTTTTTGAAATGCAATGTTGCTTCATCATGGATCAACAATCGTATCAACAGCGGTGCATCATGGTTACTACGGGACCACCATGGTCTTTGTCTATTACACGGCCGCAGAGCATTTTCTTCATTGTCTTGTTTGTTAGAAGCAGAACTTCAAGGAATTCTATGGGCTGTAGAGAGCTTATCCACCATTCGTCCTCAAAAGGTTATCTTCGAAACCTCTTCCTCACAAATAGTTGAGGCTGTGTATCAACCACACAAGTTCCCTCTGTTTCGCATTCTGTTACACAATATCAACATTCTCCTTCAGAAGTTTGCCTTTTGGCGGCTGAGCATGATTGGAACAGAGAGTAACACAATAGCTCAGGACATTGCTACAAGTGTTACCAATACAAATCACTACCAGTCTTATATTGCCTCCAATGGTCCGAGTTGGCTGGTTGAGAAGATAATTGCTGAAGCCCCTAACAGCAACAACGACTAAGTTTCTTTGAAACCTCTTCACTTTCATTTCCTCTGGTTTCGTGTTGTGGGGTGCGTGTTAAAACTTCTTACACTTACGTCGTAACCTCTATTTTTGAGGAAAAGCCTTATATGGCTGGTCTTGTGATGCCTAGTGGCATTTGTTCTACTCTTGTAATGTTCCCTTCCATGGTTGGCAATAAAGAATGATTCAGAGTTTAAAAAAAAAACACTCAAGAGCTCGAGAAGAATCAAGAAGTCGACGTTCATTATGTCCGCTCAAGTGAAAACCTAGCGGACTTGTTTACAAAGGCGCTTCTTACGACGATGTTCAGGAAACATATCCGGAGTATCAGAATGCGTCATTTACGAGACTTGTGAAAAGAATGATCCATCATTTTCAGAGGTAGATTGTACTATAGTACTCTTTTCCTTCGTCCTTTTAGGGTTTTTCCATGACAAGATTTTTATACAATACTCTACTTATAATAGATAATTAAAGGAAAATATTAGATAAATATGAGAATCGGGATAATTATCCATGTCATACTTATCTATATTTAACAATATTATAATAGGTCGGTTTGTGTGTACCGCCTCTTGTTTCCTATATAAATAAGAACCTTCTGATAAATTCAATTCATTCGATCCTTTTAGAATCTCTTCTCACTATCTACCACAACACTAAAACAACAATACTCATTTCCAATCTCTCACCACACACGTCTATTCTCTTCCTCTCTCCTTTAACATCGCCAACATATATATATATATATATATATATATATATATAATACAAACACATATAACTAATATATAGTACTTAACAATAAACTGATTATTTAACAACTGCATTGTTCCAAATATATAACACTGTAGACGGTTTTTCTAATCATATATTTTTACAAGTTACCGAGAATCAACATGACCTTATTATCATTTTCTTTCGATTTACGATAGCTATACACGTAAGAGACTTACATATATATTGTTTAACTTCATTTGCTTATAAAAACAATATATATTAGACACAATATCACTAAGCTATATAACATATATGACGATAAATCATCGTTGCTTTTCTGGATGGTGTGGGTGATCATCATCTTTTATTCATTGATTGTTGCTTTCGAATATCACAAATTTTGAAATTTTGCTGCAAACCAAATATGGAAAATAGAATCGTCACCGTTTTTGGAATAGATCTGACGTCTCATATCAGATTTCTCGGATACTCATCAATCCCATATGATCCACCTTTAGATTTATGCGAAGAATAAAGTGGAAAGCAAATATTAAACATGCAACCGTACAAATTATAAGCAACCCCACAGTTCAAAATATACAACTTTACAACAAGAAAATGTTTAAAAAGATGCATACCATTTATGGTCAGTGTATCTTTTTGTGAGTGGAAGCTATCATTTTGAACAAATGGTCCAAGCCATGAACCAAGTGATTCTATTTTACATCTTTTTTTTTGATAATAATGTAAGGTATTATATTGTACTTTTTTTTATGGTGAGGAGATTCGGAGCCATGGACAATTTCTCCTAAAGTAGTTCGAATCCGTGACTCTTTCGTCGATTTTATCAATGTACTAACACTTTGTTGGTATCTCGTACATTTTCTCTTTAAATATTAACTAGAGTTTAACCCGCGTGACCGCGCAAGTGTTATTTTAGTTTTTTTATATTCATTTTACGATTGATCATATTTTTATTTATTTGTAAGTTATGTCGGATGCTCGTATCGGTTTTGAATACCAAAATAGTCAAATTGATATATTATATAAGTCACTTGTCATTTGATAAATTTGTACAAAACGAACTATTGATTCTGTATATGAATATATTTTTTGAATACACATGTTTCGTAGGTTAAAATATACTATATTTTTCAATTTTATATGAGTAAACTAAAAGTTATTAATACTAATTTAAATATTATTTCTCTTATAATATTTAATTTTTAAATTAAATTTATTTGAAAACACAAGTTTGTGTTATTTTTGTGATTAAAAAATTAGTGTTATTTTATATACATAAACTATAAAATCTTAGTGAACTACTTTCTTTAATTATATTTGTTTTTAATTTAATAATTTAATTATACAATGTACGATGAAAGTTTTCTATTTTTTTAAAACTTAAAATTTATTATAATATTAGTTTTATTTATATTTCAACAATATTTACATATTCAAATGTTTAAAATGTAAAATGAAAAGAATTTATGAGATTTTGTTGCAGTTAAAAATAAACTATATAATTATTATCCAAATAAAAGATATTATAATTTGTTAAATTTTTAGTTAATTAATTAAAATTGATTTGACATCTTTATCCTTACTGAAATATTAAATTCCAATGATAAATCATGTAAATAATACATGAACTAAAGGTTGTTGTTTAATGAGTATTTTAGTTTTAATATATAGATATACAGTTAGCGTTATTTGAAAAAATATTATTAAATTTTCTTCTCACAGTGTTACTCGTTGAGAGATCTAGAACAAACTTGACAAATTATGGATGCAAATGGTAGTGGTAAGGAGGAATAAGTTGAAAAAAAGGAAAAATGGGTATTGGAATAAAAATGAGTTGAATAATGATATTGAGAGGAAAAAATTGAATGAGAGGAATAATCGCAGAGAATGATAAATGATAGTTACTTAGAGGAGTATAAAGAAATAAAAAAACATAATATCAAATAATTATAATGTATTTGACAAAACATAAAGATGAATTTATTCAATTTTTTATTCCAAAATTTATATTAGCTAACGGTAAAAACAAATTCGTTCATGGTTTAAAATTTTTTTGGGACAAAACGAAGACGTCACTAGACTTTATGCTAACTTTTTCATACTAAGAAACCATAGTTGATATGATAGTGTATTTATAGGAAAGTCACTACTTGATTTTATTTAATATTATAAAAAAATATTTTTGAACTGTCTGTATATTTTTAAAAAATATATCTAATTTGTTATAGTTAGAGTTTATATTATCGAACTTTTTTGACTATTTAAGTGAAAATATTTTATAGCAAAAATATCCCTATATTTTAGTAAAACCAAATATAAAATAAAATGATATAAAAAAAAAGTAAAAGAAAAATTGTTATGCCGTCAACAATCTTGTTTCACACAATTGTTCGATTATTTTATTACCAAAAAATTGTTCGATTGTTTTAGCACCAAAACCAAAACATACGGTTAAAGGGAGATACGCTCATCTCCAGCACTTTCTTCAAATCTCTTTGGAACAACCTTTTCTTCATTCAAATACATCACTTCATTAAGCATTAGTTCGTCAGCATTCTCCGTGTCTTTAGTACTGGCTTCGTGTGCTTCAACTAGTTTTAACAATCGATCAGAACACTTTCATGCATAGTGACCATACTTATCACAGCGAAAACACTCAACCTCAGACATATCTCTTGGTGGATAGCTCCTGTCGCGGCCTCTACCCCTGAATCTCCCGCCGCGGCCCCTTCCTCGATTGGTTCCATTGAAATTGTAATTCTGTTGCGCATAGTTCTGTTGCATCGGCTGATTTTGAGACTCAGAATTAGCATACATTAGCTTTGTTTGATCATCGTGTGTCTCATCATCCTCTGAGATACGTTCCTCGTAAGTTTTCATTCTTCCTACGATATCTTCAAAACTAGTGACTTTAAGATCCAAAACTTGCTCCAAAGATGCAACGATATGAATGTATTTCTTGCGCGGAAGACATTTCAGAAACTTTTTGACAAGCTTAGGTTCTTCAATTGTTTCTCCAAGAGCTGCAGACTTTGATGAGATCTCTGACAACCTTCCTACGAACTCATCAATCCTTTCACTATCCTTCATCTTAAGTCTATCAAACTCAACCATAAGAGTTTGTAGTCTGGCTTCTTTTACTCTTTCAGCTCCAACATGACGAGCTTTGATAGCATCCCATACCTTCTTTGCGGATTTCATCTCAACAACCTGAAGGATAAGTGATTCTGAGATCGATTGAAATAGCAACACCTTTGCTAAATCATTATCATTGGCATCATCATCTTCAACCTCTATCACGTTCCATACGTGGTTTACTCTCAAAATAGTCTTCATCTGTATGGCCCATACGGTGTAGTTACTTGTATCAAGCATCGGACACTTAATCGAGGATGGCCCTCCATCCTTTTTCTTCTTCTCCGTCGATGTTGACGTTGATGTTGTTGTGGTTATGTCTCCCATGGCTTATAAAAGACCTTTAGATGTCGTGAGAAAAACAGAACAAAGAAACAGAGTCCTTCTCTCTTCGATCGTTAGGTTTCTTCTTCTCTCCTCCTTTGATCGATCTTAAGGCTCTGATACCAATTCTTGTTTCACACAATTGTTCGATTGTTTTAGCACCAAAACTCTCTTTATTACTCAAGGAAAAATATGCTCAAAAACCTTAAGTCTCAAAAGCTAAAACCTCTCTCAACTAAACCTAACAAAACAACTCTTTTATATCTAAAACATAACCAAGATAAAGCCAAGTAGAAATAGGAAAACTCTCTCTTCCTTTGTCGATAACTACTACTATCTAAACCGAAATTCATCTCTCGGTTCGGTTTACTTCTAAACCATTCCTCGGTTTAGAAGTCTTCGATAGCTTCTTCTTCAAGTAAGTGTGTTAGATTTCAAGGTTACTTCAACAAACAATGATTCCTCCTCTTCTCCTGAGAATAACAATTTTGGCCGAACTTTATAGTTTTCAACCCATATTGTGGGTCCCACAGATTATTCCACAAATGTTTTATTTTTTGCTAAATGGTGTAATCTGAATAGAAAATAATGGAACAATCAGTTACGCTAAATTTTTTTACTCTACCATGACATCCATTTGGACCTATGATTTTAAGCAACCTCACTAATGCATTATGCATGAGCCCAATTTTTTACAATGCCAATAAAGTCTTCTTCTGACAAGCTTGTGAGGTGAGAGCAACTCGTCCTGTTTTGAACATGTTCCTTAATTATTATTTTTTGTAATGATCAGGAGGTTCAAAGTCTGTGTGTCTTTAATTCTTCTAAAGCGGAGTCAGACCAGATAAGATACTCGCATTTGGCGAGTCAACCCCTCCTAACGTAGTTCGAACCCAGAACCTCCTCTTTAATTTAAAGAGTTCTCACCACTGAGCCAACACTTTGATGCTTTAATTAAGGCAAACATATTGGAAAATTCCAGCAAGAAATCGATTTTCGATCGAAAATTAGCAAAATGCTCTGCTCTAAAATTCTTTTCGACGTATTAAAAAGAACGTCGAGACCAAAGATGTGGTGGATGTTTTGTGTTCTATTTTTTTTTCCTTTCATCTGATATTTTATTTACAGGAAAATCCCATAAAAAACTTCCAAAGTGGCACACACTTCTACTTTAAATCTCCAAAGTTTTATACTTCCATATTAAACCTCTAGAGTAAAAAAACATTACAACTTGAACCATCAAAGTGACATTTTAGTTCGCGTTGACTACTGACTAAAGGGAACTGACGACTCCGTTAATGGATCTTTCAACTCCGTTTAATTTTTTCCGTTTATTTAGTTAGATATCGAAAATTAGATTAAAAAATAAAAAAAACAAAAGTTTAAAACTAAATTCCCCAAAAAAAAAGAAGAAGGAGCAAGAAGGAGCAAGAAGGAGCAAGCAACAAGAAGTAGCAAGGAGAAGAAGGAGCAATGAGAAGAAGGAAGCAAGGAGAAGAAGGAAGGAGAAGAAGCAAGAAGAAGAAGCAAGAAGAAGAAAATTGTGTGTGTTCCTATCGCTGAAAATTGGATAATAAATCAAATCAAAAACTACTCTCCGTTCACCTTCAAATTTCATCAAAATCAACCAAAGGTTCTTCATTTCTTCCATTTTGACCCTTAAGAACAAAACCATGTTTCTCGATTTCTCTCTAGACAATGAATCTCACAATTTCCAGTTTCTGGGTTCTTTCGTTCTTCATCTTCTTCAGTCCTTACCCAATTTCTCTTCTTCAACGCCAATGAATTGCTCTCTGCATTATTTCCTCGCCTTCAAACCGAACCAAAACCAAACCTTTTTCGTGATCCAAATCATGTTCGACGCATTTTCCATAGTGTTTCTCCAATTTTATCAATCGCAGCAAAGAACATCAATGGATAATTACTTAATGATTTAGTACCCAATCTTAGTTTGTTCGCATAGGCAAATCTTTGTATTCACAAACAATGAAAAAATACAAAACATTAACACCAAATTCTCTGAGCAATCATAAGAATCTCACTCGATGTATCAGACCACTTAAAGACACTTCATAAACAGAGATGGCTATCTAAATTCCCAAATTTGCTTCTGGATCCAAATCGAATTGAGAATTTAGTTTTAAACTTTTTTTTAATCTGATTTTCAAGATATCTAAGTCATGTGTTTACTAGACAAGCAGAAAAAATTAAACGGAGTTGAAAGATCCGTTAACGGAGTCATCAGTTCCGTTTAGTCAGCGGTCAACGCGAACTAAAAATGCAGCTTTGATGGTTTAAGTTGTAATGTTTTTCACTCTAGAGGTTTAATATGGGAGTATAAAACTTTGAAGGTTTAAAGTGGAAGTGTTGTCCATTTTGGAGGTTTTTTATGGGATTTTCCCTTTTATTTACTAATTTTGTTCGAATTTGAGAAGGTTCCTCTTCCAATATTTATGATTCGCGGAGGTTCGCTCTATATCGATTTTTTCTGATATTTTTTTTGGTCAGAAATTATGATATTTTTGTTATTGTAATAAATCGCTAGCTTCAAAAAAATTTATTAGGTTTCGCTTTTCTATTCAAACGTTTGTTTTTCTCTTTGTTTTAGTGTGTTGAAAACATCATAAGCATTGGCTGCATTGCATATGTTGAACTGTCAAATATCAAAACGTGATTGAAACACTTTTTTATTATTATAAATCTTAGATAATTTTATACAAATCTACATACAAATGACTACACTAGATAAATCCAGCAAAATCCGAGATATGGATATAAAAAGAAGGGTGAGTTGCAAATATGATCTAAAACATTTGGCTAATGGGTTAGTTTGTCGTCTTGATGGATCTTGGAAACAAAGTGACCCGACAGCTGGACTTTGATGGATTGATCTGGACATGGAGGAGAATGTATCCCTACTCAAGGCAAAATGATTTCGTCGAAGTCTGTCACCTTTGTACTCACATATGAAAACTTTCCTATGATCGATGACTAAACTCCACGATAGAGGAATAAACTGCCTCCGATTTGAGACTCACTGTGCAGAGGTAGTTAATCTTGTTCAAAACCTGGAGGATTGACCTGCTTTCGAGACAGTCCTTCAGGACTTTCAGAGGGTAGGGGGATACCACCCAGATTTTTCCCTAGATTACATCCCGCGCACGAGGGATCAACAAGCGGACTGTTTGGCTCGCGGCTCTCGAATGTTTTTCCATGATTTCGTTCATGTAAACTCTTGTCCTCCGGGTTGGGTTACCCAATACGGAGTGATTTTGTAATTAATGTTTGGTTGGCAAAAAAATCAAAATTTAAAAACTAACCTATCATCTCTTTTATGCCTTAAAGAAACTAAGATAATCAACACAACTACCATTGTTATGATGTTGATGCTATATTCACCTACTTAAAAACTAATTAACTAAGTTTGATTAACCCACCTAAAATCTTATTTTTGTTTTTCACTTCTTAGTCATGGCTCTCTTAATTTTTCTTTGAAATTTTAATTTTTTGTGGTGTGTTAAAAGTGGAGCAAAGTGTACTAAGCTATTCTGGGCATATATGGGAGGCTAAATCGATCGAGGTCGAGGGTAATTGTCACCTTTTTCTTGTTTTTTTGTTAAGTTATTTATCAAAAGGAGATGTTCTTCTTTCTTTATAAACTGCTTTAGGGACTAAAGCCCATGAAATAGATGTCATATAGTCTTACATAATCTGTTTTGGACACGGAAGCATACAACTGTGTCGTTTCCCTGTGTAATCATATTTACAAAGCAGACTGCATAGCCGTCAGCTTTGGACCTCAAAGCATATGAATTTTCAGTCTACTTTGTAAATTAATCTAAGAAAGCAAACGGCTCTGCAATATACATTGTTAGATGAAATTTATAAAGCATACGTTTGTGCAGTCTACATTAAGTCCTAACGCAGACGGCGTAGCAGTCTACTTTGTAAATCCGTCTAACAAAGTAGATTGCTCTGTCGTCCGCTTCAGAAATATAATGTCTTCAAAGCAGACGACATTGAGCAGTCTGCTTATTAAATCCTACTAACAAAGTAGACTGCGTTGCAGTCTGCAGTCTGCTTTTTAATAATATAACTTTTTCTAAACAAACGACATTAAACACTCTGCTTTGCTAGACGGATTTACAAAGCATACTTCTCATGCATGTTAGACATCTTCCTCACGTCCAAAGTAGACTACTATGCTATATGCTTTGAGGATTGAAGCAGATGGCTCACTGACGTTAGAAGTCTACCTCACGTCAAAAAGCAGACAACTCGCTGATGTTAGACGTCTGCTTCACTTCCTGAAGCAGACAACATATTGATATTAGACATCTGCATGGTTATTCTTTATGAAATTTTACGTCTTTTTTAACTAATTTTAATTTATTTACTAATTTACAGAAAATGATACATATATATGTCATATATTTAGAGTGGGTGGTGAAAAATTATGGAGTTTTTTCCTCGAAAATTATAAAGGAGAAAAGATAGTTGTTATTGAAGGTGATTGTTCATATAAAGTCTGAATGGTAGTCAAGGAATTTCAATTGGATAAGGAAAATGAATATGTGGAGCTAGGTTACTTGCTATATTATGCCAAATAATGTTAATAATTCGGATAAAGATGGTGATGAAGTTTATTCAGATGGTGAAAATTACAACGTTTATCGAAGAGTAAACAATGAATTATAACACACGGACCAAGATCAACATCAATACATAGCTTGGATCAGAATTCTTTCATCTCTTCCATTACCTCAACATTAGCTCTTCAAGCCCTTTGATATACTCACAATTCAAACCTACCAATTCATCGAACTCAATCAATGAAAACTTCACCAAACTTCTACTTATGAGATACCAAATCTCATGTTTCTTCTCGCAAACTAACTGGAAACTACATGTAGTGAACAACCTGTGATGACCATCCGAAGTTCATCTTGTAGAACTTTAGAAAAAAACCTAGTGGCAAGTTGTTAAGGTGCTCCCACTCATCTTCTTTTAGTGCATTATCAAGATAGGGCAACAGCTCCATCCGAAACTGATAGCTTATACTTAAAGAATCACTGACTCCTCACCTTTAGTATAAAAACTATGAAGAAATTCTAGATTCATGTTTCTAAAAATAAACAAAAAGAAATAAACTAAAGTAGATATGAAGTTTGCAACCTCAGAACAATAATATTGAAGTCTACATTACTAAGATATATGCGACCCCCAAATCTCTAAAACTGAAATTTGCTTCGCTAAAATGTTTGTTGACTTTGAATATCTATGTGCTTCACTATGATGTATGTGAACCCCCAAACATCTAAATCGAATTTTGCGAACTCTCAAACATCTAAATTGAATATTGTGAACCCCAAAACATCTAGATCAGAGTCAGCAAACCCAAAAACCACAAACATCTACCCATAAATTTCTAAACAAAAAACTCTAAAACTTAAAAATCAACAATAAAATATCCCCAAATAAAGCACAACAACAAAAAATGGTCCATAGACAATTAAAAACAAAAAAATCAACACTAAAAAAACTGAGATCAAAGACACATCTTTTGGCGGATATAAACCACGTAAAAAATGCAGACATCAGAAGCGAGAATACAAAGAGATAACGCCTGAAAACAGAAGACGAAAAGACATCGTCAGATTTTTTATGGCGGAGGCAAAACCTAAATCTACCCAAGAAAACTATCACTAGCAGAAAACATGACAAAGACAATCACAATAACAAAGAGGAGATGTGGTGTCTCCAAAAGCCTAAAATCCGTCGAAAATAGCCAAAAACGCCTTTGAAATCGTCTCTGAAGATGAAGCGACGCTGGGTTATTTTTTGAGTTAAAATCGATTTATATATCCCGATAAAAATTCTCAATTTACAGTAATTCATAGTTTGTTTAATGTGAGTTTTGTATTTTTTTATATGCACACATCGCTCTGATATTCGAATTCTACTTAACACTTTACATTTACTAATAATGATTTGGAAATTTGATTTACATCATCTTCACTGATTTTTTTTGTTCAAATGATCAAAAAATAACAAAATATTATTGTTAAATACTTTTATAATGTCAATTATGAAATCTATCCCAAGAGTATAATCTGGATTTAACTTAATTCAACTCTAACACTTTCTTAGAGAAGAAGAAATATACTAATTGATTCATTCAAGGTTGTAAATTGATTTCTCCTTCTTTAGACCTTTCTCTTTAATGATTCTTCGATGGACAAGAATTCAAGTCCTTCTTTACTCTCTCTTATGGTCTTTCTTTTATGTGCTAGTTTTTAGAGAGTGTTGTTAATTTATATTGAATGAGAGAAATCATCCTTAGTTATATTAATGGAAGGGGTGTCATAAACCATACAATCCTTCACTCATAACCACCACCATGTAACCACCACCAACTAACAATATAAATACATTCGTGTATTATATCTTTATAGTAGTATATTAATACCTTTCATATATATATATATATATATATATATATATATATATATATATATAATCTTAGAAAAAAGGACATTCATAAAGTAAGGTAAAAGAGGGGGAGTATCAACGCACCCAAATTCTAATGTCTTTAATTGAGACTGATCCATCATAATGTCGTCTTTAATATTAAAATTCATAACTTTAGTGTGAAGTTGATCTGTATAATTAAACAGTGCGACACATACGTCACATAAGAATATGAATTTTCTTACAATTAATTGCAATATAATTTTTCAATCTAAAACTACCTTTATTTAACTATTTTAAATAAAATTAAGTAAATATAATTTAATTTCAAAAAAGCAGACATTTATTTTCTTAGATTACTATAGGCTAATTAAATAATTTAACATTTTCTGTGAACATTTTTTAATTGCAAATATCATAAATATTTTTCTATAGTATTTTCTTTATTTAAAAAGTTTAGTTTTACAACTTTAATATGTTATGGGTTAGTTTTAGAGAAAACGTCCAATTCATGCATGCACACGGGGCATATTTGGTATTCCATTCCTGTACTTTTTCACTATGCTTGAACATACCCAAAAAAATAAAAACTTGAATTCGTTTCCTTGACTAATATAAATTAGCTTAATCAAGCCTTAAACTGACACGTTTGCATTGTAATAACTTGTTTAGCTAGTAAATGCTTACGTTGCTCGTGGATTAGCTTAGTCGGATCCACTTAAACAATATGACGTCATTTTTAAAATGAAACAAAAAAAAATGAAATGACGTCGTTTCGAGGCTTTTGTACGGGATAAAATTAAACAATACGATGTCATATCATTAAGTGGCAACAATGTCATATTGTTTTAATTTTAGAAACAAAAATTCGTATTGTTCTTAGTCTTTCTCAGAACCAAATTGACGAGGATAAAAATTGAGAGAGATTGAAAGATAGAAAATAAGAAATCAATGTGTGGCATGGTGTAAAGATCGATTTCTAAAAACGAAGGTTACTGCATTGGAATCCAGGCAACGAAATGATTTCATCCAGAAATTAGGTATTGGACGTTTTAGGGTTTCAAAAAATATTTGGGGGAAATTGACAAACTCATCAACTCGAAAAAGATTCTTTGCTTATTATACTCACATGCATGTTCACTATATGAGTATGTATCAATTATTTTAAGATTTATAAGGATAGGAGGATTGACATTTTTATGCATATAAGATGTTCGACAAAATGTCACAGTGGAGTTTCTGATATTTTCTCTTGTTTTTTCAATGAGTTAGTCATATATTTTAATGCTTGCTACGGTGGGAGGTTTGAGTATCTACAACTAGAGAAGTAGGTTACATTGGAGGAGAGATTAAGGCTTTTGATTCAAGTGCCACAGAACTATTTGGTAGCTAGGAGAGAGAGAGCTGAGGTTTCATTTGTATGAACAAAGAATGTGGTACAAGCTGCCGTTTCAAGATTTAAAGGACCAGAAGATACTATGTGATGGGAGTGCAAATTTGGAAAAGATGGTTGAAGCATCGGTTTGGACCAAATGCATTGACCTCTACATGAAGAAGGATGATGATGATGGTAATGAGGATGCTCACGATGAAGATGAGGAGGAGGCTAACAATAATATTTCCCATGACGTTGTCAATGTTGGTAATAATGAAGAGAGTGATGATGATGCTCTAGATTAAGGTGGAATATATCCCGAAGAAACCCATGTTGAGAAGATTATGGTTGATATTTTTGACGATGAATATGGTGAGGATAATCTTGCATATTTGCATACTACACCTCCATCTGATGGTGAGGAGGAAGAAGAGATAGTGCACTATGAGAGATGGAAGAGAGACAGTGGTGAACTAGCAATTAGGCAGATATTTGACAGTGTAGAGGAGTTTAGAGAAATTGTTCTTGAGTCTCTGCTTGGAGTATGGAACATTAAGTATACAAGGTTGGGAGGGATTAAATGTGAAGCCAAGTGTGCACTTGTAAGTGAGAATCCTTACTTATGGTGTATTTATTGTTCTTATGAGAAGTTAGTGGCTCAGTGGATGGTGCAGACTTACAAGGAGGAGCACACTTGTACCAAGGATGGTAGATGTAAGTTACTATCGAAAGGAGTCATTATCAAGTTGATAATAGATGATTTGAGGAATGAACCTTCTATGAAGCCTAAGACAATTCAAGCCAAAACTGAAAAGAGAGATATAACTTAATTCAAGCCGAAATTGAAGAGAGATATAACTTGCTGTCTTCAGATGACCAATGTAGGAAGACAAAGAAGAAAGCTTTGAATCTCATCCAAAATAAATATGATGAGCAGTATGTCACGCTCAAAGACTACCAAATTTAAATACTTGAGTAAGTTAATGTTTTTTGTTTCTGTTGTAGTTTAGGGTAATTTTTTGTTGTTGTTTCTGTTCTGCTAACTTTTGATTTGGTTTTCTTTACAACTCAAATCATGGATCCACAGTTGACCTCAGAACAGCCATTAAAGATGTTATTCTTGAGGTCTTTGCCGGATTTTATGTATGTTTTGCTGGTCTAAAGAAGACATGGATAACAAATTGTAGGCCCATCTCTGGGATTGATGATGATTCCTGAAGTCTACTACGAAAGGACAGTTGCTTGCGACACTAGGAAGAGATGCCAACAATCAAATTTACCCCATAGCTTGGACAGTTGTGCAAGTGGAGAACACTGAAAGCTGGTTGTGGTTCATTGAGAGGTTGCAACTAGACCTTAAACTTAAAAATGTTGATGGGTACACTCTGATTTCAAAGAGACAAAAGCTTAGAAAAAAGATAGACACTCTGATTTTTTTTTTAATCATATTTTTTATTAGAATCTGGTTTGTTATTTTTAATCTGATTTTTTTTTGGAATCTTATCCAGATTTTCAGTTACATTTTTTTGTTTTTTTTGTTTCTCTCTGTCTTAGGGACTGCTAATAGGAGTGGATCAATTTCTGCCAAAGGTGGAACAAAGAATGTGTGCAAGGTACATTCACAAAAATATGAGAAATTTTCATTCCAATAAGCCACAAATGAAGTATTGTTCTAGGATATAGTAAGAAGCTTTAACATGGTTGACTTTGAAGACAAATTGGAGAAGCTGAAAGCATATGATGTTGGTACGTATGAGGCTATGAGGCAGAGGGTTTTTTGCGGTCCCAGCGGTTTTAATCACTGAAACTTCTCCTCACCTAAAACTTGGCAGCATACCTCGCCTCCTTACATTTCCACGAGATGTCACACCTACAATTCCTAAGAAATTAATGTCAAATCTTAAACACTACACATCATTCACTCTTATAGATGATAATGACGAGACTTTGTGAATGAGGAAGACATGTCCACTGTCTTGGTGAGGTGAGCAAAAAAATCCCTGAAAATGGTGATCGTTCGTCGAGGAAGAAGAAGATGTATCCTAAATCTTGCATCTCCTCTAAACGACGTCGTCTTGTTTAATTTTTTTCCATACAAAACTCTCAACACGACGTCATTTCATTTTTTTTGTTTCATCCTCAAAATGACGTCGTATGACTAAGTGGATCCGACTAAGTTAATCCACGAACCACGTAAGCATTTACCAGCTAAACAAGTGATTACGATGCTACGTATCGGTTTAATGCTTGATTAAGCTAATGTATATTAGTCGAGGACACGAATCCAAATTTTATTTCTTTTGGATAGATTCAAACACAGTGAAAAAGTATAAGAATGAAAAACTAAATATGCCGCGAGTGAGAAGAACCTTTGGCCTTAGTGGCAGGAGGCCTCTCACCATACTCGGGGATCGTGGGTTCGAACCCCTGGGCTCGCGTCTGTGCGAGTAAGTCCCGTATGAGGGACTAAGGGCTACCGGATCGGCCCGTTGTGATCCGGATTCCTCGCTTGTGAGGATAATAATTCTCGGTATAGGGTTAGGGCTACCGGGTCAGCCTGCTGTGACCCGGATTGTCGACTAAAAAAAATATGCCGCGAGTAGATGGACGAATCAGCCGTTTCCTCGTTAGTTTTAGTAAGAAGAATTCTTAACGATCCGGTCAAGTCAAAGCCAAACCGTGATTGCTTTGGTCAAGAGTAAACCGCTGCAACATCTGAAAAGATGTGCTCTCATACACCAAACCAAGCCAAACCGGGAATATGTTAATTACGAAAGTAACCCTACAGCTAAAGCTAAACAAACAAAAAAAAATCAAAAAACACACAATCGGAGAAAGTCTCAATCTATTAGGCCTCTTGGGAGTGATTGGGAGGCACAAGTCAGCAATGGAGAGCCAAGCATTGAAGATAAGAAACCGCTTAGAGCTTACATCTCCCACGAGCTCTAAGCCACCACACGTGGATGTTCCTTCGATTTTCAAAGTCTTTTCTTTTCAAAGTCGAGATTTTTCTCCTCTTGTTTGAGATAGACATAGAGCGAGAGTGAGAGACAAGAGGAAGAGGAAGAAGATCGTAAAGGTTTGGGTTTCTCTCATTGCCCAACAAATCTTTTAGTGAGAATTCGAATTCTTTCGGAAATGTCGAGCTTAGCTGCTTCGTTGGTCAATGGGGTTGTTGGTCTTAGATCGGAGAGGGCGCTTCTTTCGCAGCCCAGTTCGTTTCCTCCCTCGAGGTAACAATTCTTGATGGGTTGCTAGAAATTTAGAATCTTGATCTTATTGATGGTTAAAAGCTTAAAATTCGAAACCCAGAGAGAGATTGTAGTTTGTAACTATATGAATGCAGCCCAAGTGTTTGCGGAAATGCTTGAACCAACTTATATGTGAGATGTTTGTTATCTTGATACTATAATTAAAACTTTGGTTTCCTTGTGTGAACTTTTGTTAGAAGAAAGTTTCATGGTGTTGTTAAGGCCTCAGCTCGGGTTGATAAGTTCTCGAAAACCGATATCATTGTCTCTCCATCGATTCTGTCTGCTAATTTCTCCAAATTGGGCGAGCAGGTTTTGGTTTCTGTCCTTGTAAATTTACTTCCAAGGCCTCTCTGTTTTCTTTTTGGGATGCTTAACAGTTTTCTCGGTTTTTGACAGGTAAAGGCGGTAGAGTTAGCAGGTTGTGATTGGATTCATGTTGATGTAATGGACGGTCGTTTTGTTCCCAACATCACAATTGGACCGCTCGTGGTTGATGCTCTTCGCCCTGTGACAGATCTTCCATTGGATGTTCATCTTGTAAGCTTATGCTCCACCTCCGGTTCAATGATGTTTTCCTAAGCGCGCAACTATAAATTTTAGATGCTCTTGTTTGTTTCAGATGATAGTGGAACCTGAACAGAGAGTACCAGATTTTATCAAAGCGGGTGCAGATATAGTTAGTGTACATTGTGAGCAATCCTCGACTATCCATTTGCATCGCACAGTCAATCAAGTAAGAATCTTTTACTTGTTTGATGCTTCGGGTAGACAAATTCCTTCAAATAATCGACATTGTGCTGTTGATTGCATGTAGATTAAAAGCTTGGGAGCTAAAGCTGGAGTTGTCCTTAATCCTGGCACGCCATTGAGTGCAATTGAATATGTATTAGACTGTGAGGCTTCCACGCTGAACATTATGCACTTTAGCGATCGATATATAAGTGTTCTGAATGGATTTTGTTATGCTTTTGGCATCAGGTGTTGATCTGATTTTGATAATGTCTGTGAACCCTGGATTTGGTGGGCAGAGCTTTATTGAAAGCCAAGTAAAGAAAATCGCGGACTTGAGAAGAATGTGTGTAGAGAAGGTATATCTATCAGCTTAGCTTTATTTCAAGAATTCTGAAGAAGTTAGATCTGTAAACCAAACCAGGAGTATGTTTTCTTTCTCGAAATCATTGGCTTGGCTGTTTTAACTGCAGGGAGTAAACCCATGGATTGAAGTCGACGGTGGAGTCACGCCAAAGAATGCTTACAAGGTGAAGACTTTTCGAACGGTAACTTTGTTTGCGCCTTTTAAGAATACTGAATCATGAGTCTTTTTTGTGTGATGTTTTCGAAAGGTTATCGAGGCCGGGGCAAATGCGTTAGTGGCTGGATCAGCTGTATTTGGAGCTAAAGACTACGCCGAAGGTATACGGCTCTCTGCCTGTCAAGTGAATTAACACATCATTTTGTGACTAGCGATGCTCCTGATACTCGTCTCTGCTTGTTTCTAATATGTGCAGCTATAAAAGGAATCAAAACTAGCAAGAGACCAGAAGCAGTGGCTGTGTGATCTTACAAAAAAGAAACTATGTCTAGAATCGAGGTTGAATAAACTTAGCTCTCATGTGTTTTTCGATTATATAACACTGAAATGTTGAGAGACTGAGAGTTACTTGTGAAAGAATATAAAAAAGAATCAGTAAAGCTAAAAAAAGTTTGAATTAAATGATGAATCTATCTTCTTGATACGATGTTCTTGTGATGCTTTACTAGCAACTCATTCATTTGAGCAATCTGATTCAAAAGCTCAAGCATTTTCTGTTCGAAAACCAGAAATAAGCAAAGAGATGTAAGTAGGAGGTCATATTCTCGTCTCTTGCACATTTCATCGAACAGTTTGTGTGCAACAAAAGAAATCGAAACTGGATTGATTACTTACCTCATATCTCTCTTTGATAGTATCTCGAAGACCATTCGTGGTTTCTACTTTGACATGTTTCCGACGAGCTCGAACACGCGTCCACCACCACCATATCGCAATGGCTAGGATTGGATAAAATGATCGGAGAGTCGTTGAGAACCAAGTCACCAAATTCTTCAGCTTCGAGTATACATTTACGAGAAGAAACTCCCACCAATCTCGGAAGACATCGACTTTACTATACAACGGTTCCCTCGGTGATTTCTCGACTGAATCACACGGTGGAGATTCTCCGCCTTGTTCAGTAGGCGTTTGCGGAGATTTCCGGTCGAATTGACATGCCGTCAATGGCGATTGTTGTCCATCAGAATCAGATGGAAATAACGAGAACGAAGAAAACGAACCAGAACATCTCGGCGAAGACGACGAGGATTCAGATTCCGACAGAGATTCGAGGTACCTATCCATTCCATAGATGGAAGAAGCGACCTGGAGATTCTCGTGGTTAACCGGCGGGAAGACAACGGAATCTTCCTTAGCGAAAATCGGCGATTCTCTAATGACAACCATTGACGATATGTGATCGTAGTCTTCATCGTCATCTTCAGCCATTTTCAGTTGGATTCGAATTGTTAAGAGTTGGTTTTCTGAGAGAGGAAGCTAATCCATGGAAGTTTCAAACATTTGAAATATTATGAAAATATACAAAAAGTTACACACTAAAATAAACAAAATGCTTTCTCTACATCTCTCTCTCTCTCTTTCTACATTGAAACCTATACAACATTTTCTTCAATCTACCAAAAAAGAATCCTAATTTACAAGTTAGAATGAATCAATGTGGGAGTGTCACTAATGTTAAAAGACCTGTCTCTCTTCGATAGTTCCTCGATAGCCCCTGCCCCCCGGGTGGATCGCTCCCTGTTAGGATCCGAGTCTGTCACCAACCGCCCTGTGCCCGCTTTGCGAAAAAAGGGTTTACGTTGAACAGCACCCGCCTTTCGCAAAGTACAACAAAAACCCACCTTGGTAGAGGGTTTAAGGCGGAATTTGCGAAACAATGCTTTTAAAACCTTTGTGTTTGGGTCAGCTATCATCAACTCCTTTTTTTGTGAGACTGACCCCTTTCGCCTTCTCCATTTCCGCTTCTTTTGCGGCTTTCTTCTTCTCCATCTCTGCTTGCTTGATATTCTCTTCGTGTGCTTTCTTAAACAACCTTATAAAATTCAAGAGGGTCGCTGTAACTGCAGCAATTCATCACCCGGTGTTGTTATTAGCCACATAATAAGAACCACTTTCTAATGTATTGCACAAAAGAGGATGAGACTTTTATATTCCGTGCCAAACCTTGTTCAAATGGACATCGTTTGGGATCCTCGCCAAAATAGTACGCAAGTGCATCGGCATTTTGTCCCTGTCCATACAAAAAAGTACCATTTCAGTATCAAACACATGTTAAAGGTAAAGGAGCTCGGAATCTAGTAGAGATTGACAAATTACCACAACGCCGTAAAGACTTGATACAGCTGCCACTTCAGTCTCAGCAGTGGATATGAAGTCCTTCAATGTCTGTCATAAAAGAAAAAACTTATAAAATATGATGCGATTTAAGTGATGTGATATAATCACGGAACTAAGGACTGATAAAAAATACGCAAAACCAACATACTTTCCGGAAAACTTCAGAAACAGGACCATCACTTTCGGATGCAGAGAGCTCCTGGTTCAGTTTTTCCAATCCTTTGATTATAGCTTGCATTTCCTCAGCCAGCGACTTCAATTGTATCTAAAATCGACAGGACAATCAAAGGATGAGCCAATTTCAACTAAACTGTAGAGGATGGAAAAGGCACAAATGCAAACCTTTGAAGCTGATTCAAGACTTTCAAGATCCTTATAAAAGTCCAGTAGAACTGACGCCTTGGAAGCAAGGACCTTGACAAAGCAAGAAGAGAGTTTTAGGATCCAAAAAAACCCTTTTCAGAAACTGGCTGCTCTTTAGATTGTAACTTACCTTGCAAAGATAATGCATGAGAGTCATCTTGCTGTTAGCAGCACGTGTATCGCTTAATTTTAATAAACTGTCCAACTTGAATCCCACTGCAGCGCCTACAGAAAGCAGAGCAAGGCTCCTCTTATCAGCAACGGATTTGCATTCAGACAAAACAGGTACATAATGCAATGAAACAAAGGCGCCATTCTTGAACTAGCCCCACGTTGAACAGAGAAATAAGAATGATATATTACTTACCCCTCGCAGTTCCTTGGTTCAATGTGTTCCCCAGGTAAAGAATTTTTTTCATAATTTCTTTTAGCTTCTGTGAAGTACGGACCTGATAAACAAGCAACAAGCAGAAAAAAATCTAAGAAAAAGAAATGCATATGGAAGGAAAATTAGAGTTGATTATTGCAAGCATCTAACCTCCTCACACGCAGAATTTACCGCATTTAAACTTTTTTTGAACTCTGTTATCTGCATAGTATTCATCATTAGCAATAGGGCCAAAGAAACAGTTACTTAGACACTGACTAAACCACAACGTTTTCCTGCAAAGAATAAGATAGACAGAAATAACAGTACAAGTAATACCACCGGACCTGAGTGCGGAACTGAATCTTGAAGGAAAATACTCTCATCTTCGATTCAACTCGTGGCACCTTCATTAGTTCTAGGAAGTACTGCGGTAACAAAATGGACGAGAGAAGAAAATGTATTGACTTAGCAAGTTGTTGAAAGTATTTTATAGTACGAACAAAAACAGTGTAATATTGGTAATCTCAAGACTTGAAAACAGACCTGTTCACACTTTCCTAACGTTGCTTTGTCACCCGTGTAGTTCTACAGAAAACCAGTCAATTGCAACCAAGATTAAGGGCTCGTGTCTTCAAAAAAGACATCCAAAATAAAGAAACAGGTAAATAAAGCCACTCATAAGAAAAAAGGTAACCTTCAGAAGTTCCATCTCCTCCTTGGTTGGGCAAAACTTTATAAGATTCTCTATTTGATCAATATCTAGTACAGAATCATCCATTGCCAAAACTGCAGCCTGTATGATGCAAAGAAAAGTGTGAACCGTCATTAAAATGTCACAGACTAACCAATAATGACTTGCACTCAAGTGAAGTAGCCTTCGGAGCTTACCATCATATCAGGCAGCGGCATTTTTACTTTCGTAAGCATAATTTCCGTGTTATTGGCTCTCCTAAGGTCAATCTGGAAATCATAAGAGAAAAAATACATCAAACATGGTGAAATATTTAATCACAAAAGCAAACAGACATGGAACGAGGTTCAGAGTAGTAAAATCTGCAGGA
Source organism: Anastatica hierochuntica (assembly GCA_900406275.1). Classification (NCBI taxonomy): domain Eukaryota; kingdom Viridiplantae; phylum Streptophyta; class Magnoliopsida; order Brassicales; family Brassicaceae; genus Anastatica; species Anastatica hierochuntica. Next base: position 30,865 of record OVAN01000606.1, read on the forward strand.
AAAAGTGATATGAGGATGAAGAGTAGCTTATAGAGATCCTCTTAGTACAACTTTTCATATGTTTTGACAGATATGCAAGTAGTACTCAGATTCCAGGTAAATCAAAGCATTGTTTCTGTGACTTGTTTATAACTACTTGACCGAAGTCTCCAACGGAAAGAACAAGTTAGAATATCTGGTAATAACGAAGTTTTAAAAATAATTAACATTACCAGTTGAACTTTTTCAGGTTTTGCCCCAGCCGGTTTTTTTCGAGCAGATTTATCAGCCGGTTTTGCCACTGTAGCAGAGAAAAGGGTCTCGATTTCTGATACATCAAATTCTGGCGCACTAGCAGAACAGGAAAAAAATGATGATTAATTGCAAGGCTGTAATTCAGTAACACACCCTACTTTTTTTTTCTTTCTGCTAAAAGAAAAAGGAATGCAAAGATAGAGTTAGTTCAATACGTGTGTCCTTCTCCATGTCTTTGTAACTCGTCCCATAAGCTTCCCTGCAAAGCCCTTGTTACTTTTACCCAATGTAAAGGCTTCAGAGAAGACTTTTTTTGAGCTGCAGACCCCAAACCTGGACGTACAATACCACGCCCTCTTCCCGCACCCCTAGGATCAAGTGCAGCTCCTCTACCACCCAACATTGGAGGTGGAGGTGGTCCTCCAGGAGGTCTTGGTCCAGGAGGTGGAGGTGGACCAGGAGCACGACCACCAGGAGGTGGTGGAGGAGGTGGTCCCCCAGGCCCTCTACCACCAGGGGGCGGAGGAGGCGGCGGAGCTCCTCCACGCATAGGGGGAGGTGGTGGCGGTGGGGCTCCTCCACGCAACGGAGGAGGTGGTGGCGGTGGAGGTCCTCCACGCAACGGAGGAGGAGGTGGCGGTGGAGCTCCTCCACGCAACGGAGGAGGTGGTGGCGGTGGGGCTCCATACATTGGAGGTGGAGGTGGAGGTGGACCACCCATTGGTGGCGGAGGAGGAGGCCCACCAGATCTAAATGGTGGCGGAGGCGGAGGAGGGGGCCCACCAGATTTAAATGGTGGTGGTGGCGGTGGCGGAGCTCCACTAGATCCAAATGGGGGTGGAGGTGGTGGCGGAGGTGAAGTTTTACCAAAAGGAGGAGGTGGTGGTGGAGGGACTACATGANGGGACTCCATGACTCTGTGGCGGAGGTGGAGGCAGAGGAATTGAACTTACATTACCAAAAGAAGGAGTTGGAGGTTGTGGTGGAGGTGGAGATCCATAACTAGGAGGGGGAGGGGGAGGAGGAGGGGTTGGATGTACGCTACTTACAGGAGGGGGTGGAGGCGGAGGAATTGAAGATACGTGACTAAAAGGAGGAGGCGGTGGTGGAGGTGGAGATCCATAAATCGGTGGTGGAGGCGGAGGCGGAGGGACTAAGTGTGCGCTACTAAACGGAGGAGCAGGGGGAGGAGGAGGAGGAGCAGAAAAACCATTGATTAGTTGGGTCTTGGGTGATGGAGAAGGTGCAATGCTCATAGAAGGCAATGGGGGAGGAATGGGTATGTGAACTCCATTTTCTTTTGTTGTATTTGATAAGCTAAAAGGAGGAGGAGGTGGTGGTGGTGGTGGTGGAGGCGGGGAAGATGTAGAGCATGCATCCTGATTTTCAAAAGTTGAAGCATACACAGACTTCCAAGGTGGTGGAGGTGGTGGCGGAGGCAACAAAGTTTCACTGTTTCGTCTCTCAGACGCAAAAGGAGGAGGTGGTGGAGGTGGTGGCGGCGATGGAAGCTGAGATTTTGTGGAGAGGTTGTTGGTCTGGCCTAGTGATAAATCTGCAGAAGTAGGTGATGGTGGAGACAAAACGGGAGGAGGTTTAGAAGTAGAATGTATTGGAGCCAAAGCCGAAACATACACAGACTTCCATGGTGGAGATGCTGGTAACACGGTTCCGCTATTTGGTCTCTTAGATGCAAAACGAGCAGGAGGTGGTGGTGGAGGTAATACGATTCCGCTATTTGGTCTCTCAGATACAAGTGGAGGAGGAGGAGGAGGTGGTGGTGGTGGTGGTGGAGGTAACACGGTTCCGCTGTTTGATCCCTCAGATGCAAATCGAGGAGGAGGTGGTGGTGGTGGTGGGATCTGAGATGTTTGAGAGCAGGTGTCATTTTGCCTCGGTGAAGAGTAAGTAGGCAGTGGCGGAGGCGGCGGGGGTGGAGGAGGTGATACAGCTGCTTGTGAAGAGTGTGAAACTGTTGTCGCCTCACTGGTTAGAGAAGGCAGGGCTGGTTCCTCTGATGGTGGATACTGAGGTGGTGAAGGCTCCTGATGTGGAGAGGCAACAGGTAGAGAAGGTGGTTTTTGCTTTGGACTAGAATCTGGTGACGAGCAAATTGGAGCTCGGCTGCTCATATCTGGTGAAGAAACAGACGCTCTCAGATATTTAGCCTTAGCATCCTTTGGAATCACACCATCAGGTGATGTAGCTCTTTTACCGTCCTTGAGAGAAGTGGTAATTGAAGCAGGAGCACTGTTTATCCGCGTCGGGGGATATGCCACATGCATAGAATCTTTATACGAGCCCTTATTTGAAGGAATCCATCGAGAAACTGCATTAGGCTTGGCCATCCTTACAGGAGGACCCTGAGTTTCTTGCTGCTTAGACTTCGGTTTGAGTGAATCTCCGGTCGGTTTTGCGTTTGCTCCGACCTGTTTCCTTGATGTAGCTTGTGTTTTTTCGGATATGCGTTTGTCGAGATTGGTATTTATTTTCTGAGTAGTAGGCTCTAAATCATTCTGGGAATCATTTCCTCCTACATCACTTTTTTGTTGAGTCTCTTCTGGCTTCGAATCATTTTCCTTCGCTTCCATGGTCCTTCTCTTTCGCTGCTCATCACCATCATCTATTCCTATATCCTTCACTGAGTCAAAACCCGAATCTGCCTTCCCGTCTGACCTATACTGTACATCATCAACAGTGATATCTTTGACTGGATCTGTACTAGTCTCCCCATGCGGATCACGTTTATGATTAGAATCATCGGATGCACAATCTAGAAACGCATTGGCTTCCACGTCACCTTTCCACACCTCTTTACCCTCTGAATCATCTGAAGAGGAATCAACAACCACAAAACTATCCAAGTCTCTCTTATGATCAGGCCCATCCATCACATCGCTAAAAATCTCCTCCACCTCAAAAAATTCTTCAGGTGAAGCCATATCAAAATCGTTCTCATCATCCGATATTGTAGCTGTTGCGATAGTAGGCACCACCGTATCAGCATCAGAAAAAAGTACCTGATACATATATGAGTATGTATTCAAAACTTAACTGTCTCATTTAAACAAATGATTTAAGAAAAATTCCGGCAGTGGCGTACCTCTGCCTTAAATTCCTTTGGGAACTGGTCCTTGGCATCCCAAAGTATATCCATCTCATCGCGGTGGACCATTAAAATATTAGCACGTACAAATGCTGTGTGGAACATGATTCTAAAGATCATCTCCTCACACACCAAATCATCGTTCAAATGTATACATTCCAGAACAACATCTCCCTGGACACGGCACTGGATATCTAATTTCACGAGGATACACTCTTCCTGCAGATTATATCACGAAAATGAGCATGTTTTGTTTTCAGGAAAGAACCATTTAACCTTTAATTACCAAAAGAACTCCTTAACTTTAATCTATCCTATACTAATGATTTTAACTCGCATATATTCGACGTGGCAAACTACATCACCGTCTCAAGTCGACATATTAAGCTAAAAACAGTGATGTGCATAAATCACTGCCAATATCTTATATGTCTGAAAAATACCTGTTGGTAAAGACGAGTGTGTTTATTTGTCTTTGGTGTGGAAAAGAGGATTATGGAACTCCTGTTGGCTCGGGCTTTAGGATCTTGACCATAAACCCGTAAAATTGGTCTGCAACCCTTTCTCCCTTCAAAATGTGGGAGATCTCTGAGGATCAAGCAATCCAAAAGAAGCGGCGTGTCTGACGGAGGCCAATCAGAGCCTAAATTTCTTCTCGAAATGTACTGAAGATATCTGAGTTGAGAAGGCTGTGGGTTTAGAGGAGACAACAGATGAAGAAGCTCCTTCGGAGCTTGTTTATGTACCATCTCAAGCGTTTTCTGCTCGCCCTGATACTGCTTTCTGTACAACAATAACCCCGATAACATAAAAGCAAGAACAGGCCAGCCACCTCTTTCACAGTGCATCAACAGGACATTTTGTTGGCCTTCCAATGATAACCAGCTTTCGCTCGATTTTAGGAAGTGATGGATCATTTCGAGAGGTAGAAGCGGACAACTCTCATACTGCCGAGGATAATCCATTACCGTCATGTCGTATTGAGACAACACATCTGATATTTGACTCCGCTGCTCTCCTTCTCTAAAGTTAAACACCATGAAAGATGCATCTGGGAAATGATCCTGCAGCTGCGCCACAATGCCGCCCAAATACACTTTGTACTCATCTTCTCCCATAACATCGCTCGAGAAACAGCAGTCAAAAACTGCACACAACAAGGAAACAACAGCATAATATGAGACGAGCAACTCTGGAACCTGGAACTGCTCTAGGAAACTACTAATGGAAACATAAATCATTAAGCTCTTGGAATGTTGCCACTATGCGGATATTCAACATAGCAGCTCAAACAAAAACCCCCTTTTCAAAGAATCATCATCCCCAAACATTAAAAGCTAAAGTGTCATAAAGGAATATATCCCACAAAGCTAAAGTATCACCAAAGAGATTCAGATTCCTAAACCTCTAAAGTTCAAAGCTTTTACAAATCCGAACAGAGTCAAGTTCAGCTCAAAATGGAATCTTCCACCATCCACAAGCTCGTAGCAATATTGATCAAAATGCCCAAATTTCATCATTTTCGAAACGAATTGATCCTATAAATGGAAAGTAATGTTACCATAAACACGCTCCGAGATCTCGAGAAGACGATCCGGAGGCTTTTTGTAGAAGAAGCGACGGAACAGCGCCATTCGATGGCGCTGTCTCTCCTCCGATCAGATCCAAACCGTCAAATTTAGTAAAGCAACAAGCAGATCATACCCCGATTGATCCAATTCCGTTGACCTAAACCCCAGATCCAATTCTTCCCCCAATTTCACGTCACAAACCCTAATTTTTTCGCCCAGAACAAATCAAAAGCTGACAAATTTCACAAAATTACAAGAACGAGACAGAGACCCAAATCGCAAAATCTTCTCCTCTCTCTCTCTTTCTCTTCAATCTATAATCCAATTTTGAAAGTCGTAATCTCAAGGCCAACGCAAAGATTTAGAAATTTTCAGCTTTTGTTTCCAAAATTAATCGATCTATGTACAATGCTGAATCTCTCTTTCTCTCAAAACGTGGAAACGAAGAATCTTCGAAGCTAATCAAAATAGTTTTGATTAGAGAAAATTAAAAAAAAATTAAAGAGAGAGAAGGAAGTGACAGTGAGATGAAGAATTTTCAGGTGAAAATGAAAAAGAAAAAAATGGAGAAAGATTGGATCAGAAAGATAGAAAAGAAAGAAGAAAAGAGAATGAATGTAAACGAGATATCGAGAAATCTTCCAGCAGTTTTTTTTTGTGAATTAATTATTAGTATATATTATTTTATTTTATTTTTTTATTCATAATTAGAGTTAATTAATTATAGCAATTTCTATATAAATATTATTTAACTTATACCAAACGAAAAAATGTAGACTTTAAGACTTGGTTCTCTCTATAGTCTCTAGGTGTTGTCTCATCCTATGTGGAAATGTAAAAAAAAAATGTATTTTTATAATTTACAACTACGTTTTCTAAGATCATAATTATAAATAAAGAAGTTTAATTTTGTGAATTTTTTTCCCATCTGTCCAAACACGTTATTGACTTAAAAATAAGTCATTACAAATATATTTATAAATTCCTTATTTTAGAACATTTCACATATATATAGTAATAATATTTGTAGATGTTTTTGTTTTCATTTTCTTGATGTAAAAACTTTAATAAAAAGGGATTGTGTTTTCTTATCCTATGAGGATAAGAGATTCTTCTTTTATTAAAAAGAGATAATAAAAAGGACAATGTATCTATATATATAAATAAATACTTAACCTTGTCTTTTTCACATAAAGAGTCATTAAAACACATATTTATTGGGTTTAATTAGATAATAACTTTGTATATATATTTAACCAAAAAATTGTTTTTCTTTTTTGTTAGAAAATCATTTAATATCATGGAAAAAAAATCATTTTCCCGAGAGAGAGAGAGAGTTTGTACACTGTTGGAAACTTGAGACTTTGTATAGTGTCATTTCAGAGAGTTTGTTTCTCCCTTTGTTCTGAATCACTGCAGAAGAAGGTGTGATCTTGTGTTGTGGTTCACTCTGATGGCATTGTTCCGTCGTTTTTTCTACAAAAAGTCACCGGATCATCTTCTCGAGATCTCGGATCGTGTTTATGGTAATACTTTTTTGCTCTCCTCTGTTTTTGCTCTGTTTTTTATGATCAAAACATCTCGAGAAAGATGAATTTTTTAGAGGTTCCTTATGGATTATTTCTTTTCTTCTCTTTCAGTAGATTGTGGATGATTAAGGGTTTTGGCTATTTACTTTTGATAATGCCATTTTTGAGATGAACTTGTCTTTGTTTAGGGTTCATATGGCTTTGTATAAAGCTTTGAGGGTTTATGGATCAGAATCTCTTTGAAAACAATACAGCTTTGTTAGACTAAAACTATGGCTGACTTTAATGTTACATGATAATGATTGTGTTGAAGAAAAGGGGTTTAGATGATGATGATGATCGTGTTTACAAAGGGTTCTCGTCAATGTTAGGCGATGATGTTCTTTAGTATCTGGAGCAGTTAAGTTTTAAGAGTTGTTCGTCTCATATTCCTCTCTTGTTTACCCATTCTCTGCAGTTTTTGACTCATGTCTCTCTAGTGATGTTATGAGAGAGGATGATTACAAAGTATACTTTGCTGACATCGCAGCGCAGCTAAAGGATCGTTACCCGAATGCCTCATTCATGGTGTTTAACTTTAGAGAAGGTGAACAACGTAGTCAAATATCAAATGTGTTGTCTCAATACGACATGACGGTAATTGATTATCCTCAACAGTTTGAGAGTTGTCCGCTTCTACCTCTCGAAATGATACATCACTTCCTAACATCGAGTGAACGCTGGTTATCATTAAAACGTCAACAAAATGTCTTGTTGATGCATTGCGAAAGAGGTGGTTGGCCTATTCTTACTTTTATGTTATCGGCGCTATTGTTGTACAGAAGGCAGTATCAAGGCGAGCGGAAAACTCTTGAGATGGTACACAAACAAGCTCCCAAGGAGCTTCTTCGTCTATTTTCTTCTCTAAACCCACAACCATCTCAACTTAGATATCTTCAGTATATTTCTGGAAGAAACTTAGGCTCTGACTGGCTTCTTTCGGACACACCGCTTCTTTTAGATTGCTTGATCCTCAGAGATCTCCCACATTTTGAAGGGAGAAAGGGCTTCAGACCAATTTTACGGGTTTATGGTCAGGACCCTAGTGCCCGAGCCAACAAGTGTTCCAAACTTCTCTTTTCCACACCAAAGATAAAGAAAGAGACTCGTATTTACCAACATGTACTTTTCAAGACCATTGTAGCTTTTCGACATCTATGACCATCACTATGATTTATGAAAACAAAACATGTTCTTTTTTGTGATTTGATTTGCAGGAAGAATTTATCGTGGTGAAATTAGATATACATTGTCGTGTTCAAGGGGATATTATTCTGGAATGTATGCATTTGAACGATGATTTGGTGCATGAGGAGATGGTCTTTAGAATCATGTTCCACACGACATCTGTACGTGCTAATAGTTTGATGGTTCACAGCGATGAGATGGATATACTTTGGGATGCCAAGGACAAGTTTCCAAAGGAATTTAAGGCAGAGGTAGGCCGTTGCGAAAATTTTCTTAGATCATTCGTTTAAGCGAGACTGGTAAGTTTTGAATGCATACTAATACATGATGTATCAGTTACTTTTCTTTGGTGTTGATGTGATGGAGCATACTTTCGCAACAAGTATAAAATCAGAAGACGAGAACGATTTTGATATCATTTCAGCAGAAGAAATTTTTGAAGTGAGTTTTAGCGATTTGATTGATGGTTCTGACAATAGGAGAGACTCGGATAGTTTTGTGGTTGTTGATTTTGAGGTCGCTGCATCTCCTCCTCCACCTCCACCATTATCTAATTACTCGTCACTAGGCCAAAACAATAACCACTCTCTAACATCTCATATTCCACCACCACCACCTCCTCCTCCTCCTCATCCTCCATTTGCATCTACGAGACTAAACTATCGAAGTACTTTGCCTCCATCACCACCACTACACCCTCCTCCATTTGCATCTAGAATACCATTTTATCGAACCACATTGCCTCCACCACCACCACCACTTCCTCCTCCTCCATTTCCATCCAGAAGACCATTTTATCGAACCACATTGCCTCCACCACCACCACTACCTCCTCCTCCTCCTCCTCCATTTGCATCTAGGAGACCAAAGCATCGAATCACATTTCCTCTGCCACCACGTCCTCCTCCTCCTCCATTTGCATCTAGGAGACCAAAGTATCAAACCAAATTGTCTCTGCGACCACCACCACCACCTCCTCCTCCTCCTCCATTTGCATCTAGAAGACCAAATTACCGAACCACATTTCCTCCACCACCACCACCACCTCCTCCCCCTCTGCCCTATATGAATATTGCTCGCTTACAATCACCCAAAGCCACTTCCTCTCTTCTTCTACGTCCAATATATGGAGCATCATTACCTCCACCACCTCTAGTGATGAGTGGAAAAGCTTCACCACCACCTTCATGAAAGCAAAAGGAAGAATTGAGGAAGATGATGAATTCGTAATCTTTATTTCTCAAAACTTAAATCTTTGTATTTACATCGTTTGTTCTTTTATAATCGAAATTGTGATGATGAATCCTAAATCTTTTGACATCTGTATCTCTCTATTGCATCTTTCTCTTCTGGATCGGCAAGGATCTGAAATCGGTTTCTGGTCGCTATCGGATTGTTGCTTGACCAGTTTGACCAGCTGACGACTCTCTTCTTATCTCCTCTGGTTTTGTCTTGTAGCTTCATTGTAGAAGACAATCGTTGTAATGTGTTAGGCTTCGTTGGGCCTTTACTGTTGAAACTCAAAACTCTTTTCTCATCTGATATACAGTCGTTTTATATTTTAGATTGAGCTCCATCATCTTCATTCTTCTCTTTTCCCTCTTTGTTTTCTCTGATTCGACCTGAGATCGTACATGCGTTGACTGAACTTGAGAGCCGTTGTTAATAGTCCCCCTCAAGCTTAGTGTGGGTGAACAATCAACACCAGCACTGAACCGTAAGCTCGTGAAGGCACCAATTGGCGAGACTTTGTAAAAATGTCCGTAATATGAAGATTGGAAGGTATATGTTTGACAATCAAAACACCAAGAGCAACACGCTCACGGACATAATGATAATATGTTTCAAAGTGCTTTGTCCGTTTATGAAAAACGGGATTTGCCGGAAGGTAGATAGAGGAGAGGTTATCGCAGTAAAGCTCTGGTGTGTGGGGGCAATGGAACATGGGGATCTCGAAGTATTGAACATAGCCATTTAATCTCAGAAGACATTTCCGAGAGAGACCTATTCTCTGTTTCAGTTGAAGTTGTAGAGATTGTGGGTTGTTTATTAGATGACCACGAGATCATATTTTGCCCGAGGAAGGTACAAAATCCTCATGTAGACCATCGTGTTTCATGACAGTCGACCCAATCACTATCGCTATATGCTCGAAGTGTGCTATCAGTTTGAGCACTGAATGAAATTCCGATAGCAAACGTTCTTTTTATATACCATAAGATCCTTTTTAAAAGATTGAAATTTGCAATTGTCGGTGAGTGCATATTTTGACACACATAGTTTACCGAGAACTGAATATATGGCTGAGTAAGCGTGAGATACTGAAGCTTACCGGCAAGGCTGCAGAAATAGGTGGGATCCGAGAATGGTTGATCTTGTGAAGGAAATCTGTTGAGTTGAAGAGGGAGCGGTGTCGGCATTGGAGAACAATATTTCATTCTTGCGAGAATCAAGAGATCTTATGCGTATCTTCGTAGAGTGAGAAAGAGTTCCCCTGAGTGGTAATGGACTTGAATACCCAAGAAGAAGTGCATTCTCCGTAGATACTTCATTCTGAATATAAAATTCATTTCAGAGAGCAGCTTGCCTAACGTTGTGTAGTTATTCCCAGTAAGCACCATATCATCGACGTACAATAGTAGAAAGATCATATCATTTCTGTGAGCATAAACGAAGAGACACGAGTCATATGTACTGAAAATAAACCCAAATTCGATGAGATAAGTGTTGAATTTGTCAAATCAAGCTCGAGGCGATTGTTTGAGACCATATAAAGACTTATGTAGTTTGCAAACATGATTTGGCTTCGTTTTATCTACAAAATCAACTGGTTGTATCATGTATACATCTTCGGCCAAGTCTCCGTGAAGAAAAGCATTCTTCACGTCTATTTGTTTCAGCTCCCAATTTATTATAATAGCAACGTGAATCACAGATCTTACAATGGTTGTGCGTAAAACTGAACTATACATTTCCAAATAATCAATACCCTTTTCTTGATTGTATCATTTTGCCACCAACCATGCTTTAAGTCTATTAAGAGAGCCATCATCGTTAAGTTTTGTGTGAAAGACGCACTTGCAACCCAAGACATTCATGTGGGATTCATAAGGCACTAAGGACCAAGTAAAAGCCTCTTTATAGTTCGTCATTTCTTCTGTCGTAGCATCCGTCCACCCCTCATCTTTTAATGATGTTATTATCGTTTTTGGTTATGGATAGGCCACTTGTTGGGCAAATGAAACATACTTGGGGTTTGGTTTGACTACCCCCTACCTTGGACTTGGTGATCATAGAGTGTTAAAGTTGAGTAACATATAAGTTTAATGACTGTGGTGTACATGTGTTTGATGCAGAATTCGTTTCCTGAAGTGGTTGAGATGAAGATGTTCTTTGAGAAGTTGAGACTGTGTGATTTTCAAACGTTTTTTTGTCCCATCTTGTGAGGAAAGGAAGTTGTTCCATATAGGAACATATTCAATGTCCGTCGTACACCCAAAACTTCTTTTCCCACTAGTGGTAGACACACATGTGAAACATTCTGATTTGGAGATTTTGATTCTGATTCTGAAACATTTTGTGAATCTGATTTTAAGTCATTTTGTAAGGTTGTTTCTGAAACACTCTTTGTCCATACGAACTGGTCATTTAAAGAAGAGGACGCAACTTATAGATCATGTTCAGGTTCTGGTACACATGTAAGAGGAACAGAGCAGGTACCTAGTGATTGGCGTTGGGGCCTTGCTTCATGAACATATTAAGTATTGCAGTTACTTGTAATGGATGTAGTATAGCCCATAGTTGCAGGTGTTACAAAGCTCTTATACCAACCAAAAGTTAAAGACCTTGGTGACTTAGGAAGAAGATGTTGATAAGCATCAACAAAGTGAAATCTTTGCTCGTCAAAAACTACATGTCTACTAATGTAGACCCTTCCCGTTGGTGGATAAAGACAGTAATAAACCTTATATTTATCATTATACCCGATAAACACACACTTGAGTGATCTTGGGTCCATTTTGTGATCAGCCTAGTTTCTTAAAGTCGGACAACACGCACTTCGAAAGGCACGTAAAGAGGAATAATCAGGAGGAACCCCATTACTCTTCTCATACGTGCTGCTTTCTAAAATAATAGGAAGTAAGTTTATAAAAAACTAGCTGTAAAGAAAGCCTCGACCCAATAGACTTGAGGTACTTTACTCTGAAATAACATATATAGAGCCAACTCCTTAATATGCATATGCTTTCTCTCGACCAAACCATTTTGCTGAGGAGTATATGGGTAAAAAATGAGTTGTTGAATGTCATTTTGTTGCAAGTGTGTGGGAAACCATTTACTAACGAACTCGCCTCCACCATCACATTGAAAACTCTTAATTTTGTGTTGAAATTGATTCTCAACCAATGTGAGAAAGAGGATAAAAATGTCATAAAAATCTGACTTGTGTATCAATGGATATAACCAACAATAACGAGAGTAGTTGCCTATAAAAATGACATAATAAGCAAATCCTTTAATAGGCTTTATTGGTGAAGGTTCCTACAAATTACAATGGACCTTTTCCAAGGGTTTAATTGCAACAAAAGAAGATGTAGAAAAAGGAAGACAAGAGCTTTTTCCAAGTTGACAAGCTTCACAAATCATCTTGAGGCCTTTCTTGATGTTGATAGCTTTAGTTGAGGAAAGGAGCCGAAGAATTTGAGCATTTGGATGATTGAGTATCATGTGCCAAAGATCATAACTTTATTATAAAAAAAAAGATCATAACTTGAATTCGAATTTCTGACTGAATAGAGAGCTTGTTCAAAGTGATTCCCTAGCCAGTAAAGTCCATTACAGTTGCTTCCTTGAACAAGAAGCTTCTTGGTTTCCTTATCAGTTATACGAACACTATCACAGTCAAACACAACACAACAAGGATAATCACGAGTAACCTTTAGAGATTTTGCAATATTCGAACAGACCAAAACATCAAGAAGAGGTAATGTACCTGACGTTTTTGGAATTGTAGTGAAGGCGGTGTGAGTTATTGGGAGAAAATTCCCATCTCCAACTATTATTGAATCGGTGCCCATATTGTGTTGTGACTGTTGAAGATGATGTGGTGAGCTGGTAATGTGCGTTGTTGCACCAGAATATGGGAACCATTCGTGTCTTGATCCATCCGTAACATCTGTGATTCACATAACAATTAATGAGCTTGGGAGATTATCCTGTTGATAACTGTTATTGAAACGACTCCAACATTTGAGAGTTGAGTATCCTATTTTTCCGCATATTTAAAAAATGGGGCGACTGTTTTCATTGTATAAGCTGCCTGAACTTGAAGAGGATGATAGTTGTTGGTGGAAAAAAAAAAAGAAATCTCGAATCAGCTTTATCAAGAAGGCAAAAAACGCGGATATAGTCGAATGGTAAAATTTCTCTTTGCTAACGAGAGAAGGCTTCAGGGTAGCTTCTGGAGTTCTTAGGAGCTCTTCCCGATGCTACCATCCGCTTTTATCCACTGTTGTGGGAGGTCCACTAATTTTTTTGAATCGAGGAATGTCGGGCTTGAGTTGGACATCCCACCGGTAGCATAGCCGAGACAGCAATAGGTTCTCCGCGCCGCACGTCCTCTTGTCAAGAAAGTCCCTCTCCTTGTGTTGTTCCTAAATATCATGTATGTATAACCCCTGCCTATGTTATTGTTGTTTCCATAGTAATCAAATCGATCACTGGTTCTTATAACATTAAAAGCCAAGTGAGGAGTAACAGAGGGAGCTACTACATATGGCTATAGTCGATCTTCAAATCCAGTTAGGGGTGGAGCTCTAGCTTCAAAGGTTGGATGAGGAAATCCATCCATAGAGCCTTCAACACTAGTTTTGATTTGGCTCGTAATCTTTTCCCAACCAATGAAGAGCAGCAAAAATCTTCATCTTTTCAGGCACCAGATTCCCGATTGAAGCCAACTAATCACAGATTGTTTTGACTTCTTTTAGATAATCACTCATGGACTTGTCTCCTTTCAGCATTGTCTGCAATTTTCATTGTAGTTCGAACAGTCTGGACGAAGAACCTCTATTGAAATGATTAGAAAGTATTATCCAAACCTCATATGAAGATTCTGCTCTAACCACTAGACTTAAGATGTCCTCTGTAATAAACCCTAAAAGCCACGCCTTCACAATCTGATCCGAGTGACATCAAGCCTGATAATCTGGATTCACTGCTTCTCTGTGTTGTCCATCAATATTTGGCATTGGAATCATGGAGAGAGATCTCAGATTGACACCATTGATAAACCCTAATAGATGTTACGAAGCTAAAAAGGTCTCAAATTGGGTTTTTCACAATATATAATTCCTTTGTGTGAGTTTTACAGTAACACAATTTGAGACATTCAAAATAGGATAAAAGAAAGGTTCAGGAGCTCCTTCCATGGCTCTGATACCATGAAAGCAAAAGGAAGAATTGAGGAAGATGATCAATTTGTAATCTTTATTTCTCAAAACTTAAATCTTTGTGTTTACATCATTTGTTCTTTTATAATCAAAACTGTAATTGATGAATCTTTAATCTTCTGACATATGTCAGATCTCTATTGCATCTTTCTCCTCCAGATCGGCAAGGATCTAAAATCGGTTTATGGTCGCTATAAGGTTGTTGCTTGACCAGTTGTCGACTCTCTTCTTATCTCCTCTGGTTTTGTCTTATAGCTTCATTGTAAAAGACAACCGTTGTAATGTGTTGGACTTCATTGGGCCTTTATTATTGAAATCCAAAACTCTTTTCTCATCTGATACATAGTCGTTTTGTATTTTACACTGAGCTCCATCGTCTTCATTATTCTCTGTTTCCCTCTCTGTTTTCTCTGATTCAACCTGAGATCGTATCAGCACTAACTGAGCTTGAGAGATGTTGTTAATACTTCATATATACATGGCATACTTCTGTATCCATTTCTGCCACCAATGAGTAGAGGAGCCCCACCGCCACCACCTCCTAATAGACTAAGACCTCTCACTACCCCTCCACGTCCAGTGTGTGGTCGAATGAGAGCTACATGAAGTAGAAGATGTGGTATTTTATTTTCAATATATAGATTACCACATGCACCACTTCTTTCGATGAATGGAAGAGCTCGACAACAACCGCCATCACCGCCACCTCATTCACTTCCAATATTTGGTTGTAGTATAGCTGCAACTGATCCTAAGAATGCAGGAAGAAAGAGTGATCTTCCACGTCCAATACATCGAGCACAATCTCCACCACTTGGAAAAGCCTCACAGCCACCACTTCCCTTAATAGTGGAGGAGTCCCACCTCCACCGCCTCATGATGGTAGAGCACATCCACCTCCTAGTCCACCTCCATCCCCTCCATGCAGTCGCATGATAAAGTCGAAATAGATTGTCAAAGAAACTAATCCAATCAAAGAGGTTTTCTTAGACTGGACTTACTTGACAGTATATAAAAACTTGTATATGCTCTTTATCTGCAAATAATATCTATTGGATCAGTCATCTTCTTTTTGTTAACATGGAAATTACTTTCATTATGCAAGTTATTATTCAATTTGGTTCTTTTATTTTTTTCTTCACACCTTTGTGAATTATTTCCTAATGAATTTCACGTAGGCCTGGGCAAAAACCCGAAATACCGACCCAAACCCCGACCCGAAAAAGAGGTATCAAACCGAACCCGACATAAATGCATGAATGGTTTGTTTCACGTTATTTCAGATATCGATTATTACCCGAGTATAACTCGAAAATGTACCCGAAAACACGAAAACACAAAAAACGAACATGAACTCAAAAACGACCCAAATAAGTACCTAAATATACTAGAAAATTAGAATAAATACCCAAAATAAATATACAAAACATGAATGAGCAACTCAAAATACTCAGTTTCATGTTTATTTGACATATTTAATCACACATAGCTCAAATTTATATGTTTTATACTATTTTTATTTTTGAAATTTTTAGGTTTTTAGGTAAGTTTGGATTTTTGAATTCTTTTAAATAGTTTCATAAAAAAAAGGCGACAAAAGAAGCGAAACTTCAATTGAGCCCCGCTTTTCTTCCGGTGTCCGACGTAGACTCAGTGTCGGAGCTCTCTCTCTTAACCTATCCTTGTTTCTCTTTTTCCTCTGTTTCCTCCTTCTATCTCTGATATGCTTGGGGCTCTTATTGTTTTGGATTTTCAGATTCGAGATCTATTGAGAGATAGCTTGGATCTAGGAGTTTCTTCGGAACTCTCTGGAGTCACAACGAGTTGGATTTGCACGAAGGAGGTTTTTAGTGACTGGCTTTTAGGTATTAGTGGTACGACGAATTTTTTTCAACTTGTAGATATGTCGTGTCAAAGAAGTCAGTAACTCGTGACAATTCAAAGAAGCCCCTCTTTGTAGCTCTGATGACCAGCGAATAAGCTGGTGTGGAGTCGCGGTAAGGATGGGTGGTTTGAACTCGGTAATGAAACTATCGTCTTCGCCCCTATTTCTTAGCTTTCTAGGAATCAGATAACTCATCTCCATGGAGGCGAGGCATCTTTTTCTTTTTGTCAGTTCCTTTTTCTGATCTTTTCCAAGGAATCACGTCGGGTCCTAGTGGATCTACGGTGATATTGGTTGGCAATGTTTTCTCGGGTTTTTGGTAGTAAGTTTGGTTTTCTTTGTGGTTTATGGTTTTTAAGTATTGTATTTAATAATTTAAGATTAAGGTTAGGGTAATTCTAGATTTGATCAGACTTTAGTAAGGTTACAGAGAAGTTCTTAGGTTCGTCCTCTTAGTGGCCTTTAGATTCCGCTCTACCAATATAGTAGGTTTTTGTTCTTTGGTGGGTGTGTTTCTCTTGGTTTCTATCTAAGTTGTTTAGTAGTTCGGACGCGAGGCGTTCTCTTCCTACTAGTTTGGACCGACGGGATATTACATTTCGGTTCCTTAGTAAGAAAGTGTGTATAGTTGTTGGTCGGAGATCGTAGAGTTCTCTGTTGGTTCTTCGTCTCTTTGGTTTGGGTAGGTGACCGTCTTTGTGTCTTATGGCTTCTTTAAGGGAGCAATATAATGACTCCTCGTTCTGCTGCGTCCCCAATAATCTAGACTTGTAGTTTTCAACTTCGCTTCTCCTCCGATCGATATTGTTTGCTTCTTAGATAGATTTATTTAAATTTATCTTGTTCTAATCAAAATTTAGTATTATTCCTTTTAAGTTTGTTGTTGGATGTTGTTTATGCTCTTTTTGAGTTTTGTTATTTACTTTTCAGTTTGATCTATGAAGGTTTAGTCTTTAGAATACTCAGCGGTGAGGAAATAGATACCTCAATTTAATATTTGTACATGTTATTGTTAGCAAAAGAAAAAGGATTAACGAGAAGTATATCTCACTTTCTTCTACAATTGCAATTGACTCTTAGCTTCAGAAAAGCGTAGACTTTTGACGGTTGTGTATGCAAAACCTTTGTTTCAAACTAATAAAATATTTTAAGATGAATTTTTCTTTTTAATAATTTAAGCAGATACTATAATTTGAACTCGAATCGAACCTAACGCAAATCTACTCTTAATTTTAAAAATACCCGAACGGAACTAAACCTTAAAAATTTGAAAATCCGAATCTCAATGGACCCGAAACTAAATCCGAAACGTCAATGCCTAATTTCATGTGTCGTGTACAATGTCTTGATTGACCTGGTTTGTAGCAAAAATTGAACTTTATAATTCCAAGACTTAATCCGGTTCGACCGGATGGTTTGTGATGGTTTGATGATTTAATTTTATCAGAGTCGGAGAGAGAGAGAGAGAGTTAGAAAACGACAAGGCGAATAATAATCAGAAGACCGGAAAGTACTTTCTTCTTCTTTTTTCACAGAGAGAGTCTTTAAGCTCTCATGTTTGTTTCGCTTCCTCTTTAAGTTTTCTCTTCGTTTCCTCTGAAAAAAATCTTCACTTTCCTGCAAGCAATCATTCTTCTCTCAACCAATCTCTTTCTTCTCCAAAACCAAATGGCTTAGCAGATCTTGCTTCATCGAAATTGAAGCAAAAAACAAAATCTATAAGCTCTTTGGAGAGTGTATCTCACTTACCCTTTTTAACATTTTCCCGAGAAAATCATAAAGGAAGCTCCTTTTTTTTTCTTTCTCTGTTTTACTTCCTTAAAGTAAAGGTTGAATCTCAGAAAATCCTATAGATTAAAAGCAAAACTTTTTCTCCTTTTTGTCTATAAAGGAAGATCCTTTCTCTCTCGTTTTGATCTTTTATCACTTTACTGATTCAAAGTTTCTGGGTTTTCTTCTAAGACCAAAAGATTGTGAAAGTGAAAGAAGAAGAAATGTTGCAGAACAAGTTTGACATGACAAATGCTAGAACTTTCTCGAGTTTGTTTCCTGTACAGGTCTTAATGAATAGATACTGTAATGTGAATGTGAATGTTGTTGATGATGATGATGAGACATTCTCTGTATTGTATCGTGATCTTTATCTTAAACAGTTGAAAGAAACATTGAAGCAAACTATGCTTGTTCATGAATCTGTCTTTGAAAGTCAGGTGAGAGTTTCTTTTGTTTCTCCTTTGGTTCTTCTTTTTATGTAATGTTTCATCTTTAATTGATTTCTTTGTTTGGTTTTTAGATTCGTGAGCTTCATCGTTTGTATCAGAGGCAAAAAGAACTAATGATGGAAATGGAAGAGACTCGAAAACATGAGGCTTTGTGCCTTAAGTCTAGTTTCCATACACATTGGATGAGTTCGAGCGTCTCTATATACGAAAATAGGCGTTGTGCGTATGAAGAAAACATTCCTAATCTAGTTGAAGTTGTAGATAGTGTTGAGAAGTTTGAAAAGAAGGTCTTGGATCTTGAGTTACCGGTTTTCGAGTATAATGACAGAGAGGAAGAGCAATCTTTGAGAAGGATGTCTTTGGAATCGGGTAACCAGTCGAATAAGCTGGGATTTGATTTGAATGAACCGGCCAAGATCGAGGAACATTCAGTTAATGTGTTCTGTCAGTTCCTGAGTCCAGTTATATCAAATGGACTCGGAGAAGAGTCCAATAAAGAAAATGAGGGAGAAGCTACGGTAAAGGGTTCCCACTCGAAAGGACAATCTTCGTCTGTAATGTGTCGAGGAGGTAAAGAAAATGTAACTATATGTTTACTTTATTGATTTCTTCGTAAGCATTTTGTCGCGGTTCTTGATATAGTGAAGCTAATTGAGCTGATATTTCTTTTGAGCAGAGTATGGAATTGACTTGAATATATATCCCCTTTCATCCGAAGCGGAAGTAACAGGTGTTAACAACTTTGAAACGAAGAAACCTCAAGATTCTTTGTCGGTTTCTTTGTATGGAAAACATGGATCAGAGCAGTCGCGTGTGGTAGTTCAAGCGTTACCATGTTTAAATAGCGTTTTGCTGTTGGACAAGCGGTATATTTCACCGATGAGAGGAGGGTCGAGGCCAAGGAAGAAGGTAAAACTTGCTTCAAGCAACAAAAATTTCTTGAATCTTGATCCGCCCTTGCGTGCTCAAGACATCTCCAAATCTCAAAACAAGCAAGCGAGTATGGAGAAAGGGAGTTCAAGTTCTCTGTCTGAAGTGAAATCTGCAAGAAACAGGACCAATCTAGGAAAGAGAAGGCGTAGTTGTAAACCGCAAATGAAGTCCAGTAACGGTCACAAAGTAGTTGCGAAAAAGAAACGGAAGCAGAGCAGAAGAATATCTCTTGTTACAGAGGGAAATTATCTAGAAAGATCTGCTGCTGAGGCTATAGTTGAAATGTCTAGAAAGTCCGGTGAAGAAACCGAAGAATATATCGGTCCTTTAGGAAGAAATCTACTTTGGTTGGCCGAGATTTCTTTGATTTTTGAGGACAACAAATTAGACGATTTTGAGGCCATGGCATTGCAACCAACAGAGATGAAGCAGGACCAGAAGACAATTCTGAGATCCAATTCTGCAGACAACAAACCAGCAGTCATCAGCAGTGTCTTTCGAAAGCAGAGGAGGAGCCGTGCAAAGCGGAAATGCAAAGATGATCAGCACAATGGTCACCCGAGGTTAACCACATTGTCAGAAGGAGAAGCCGATGAGGATCCGCAGGTAATAGAAAAGCTAGTTGAAGTTTCTGAATCAAAATGGGATTGTGAGCTCCCAAAGAACAAGAGCCAAAGCTCTCCTCCTAAACCTTTAGAAGCTTCCACTTCCTCGGTGGAAGAAAAAACAGTTGTCGAGTGGAGAGCCATAAAAAAGCGAAGACGAGGCTCTAGAATTCCAGCTGCTGACTTTCAGCATATGATCATCAACCAAGTAGTATAGCCAAAACTAAAGAGGTAATTACAATATTTACCATGTTCTTGGAGAATCAAGAATCTTACTAGAGATGTGCTTTCCCAACAAGTCTTGATAGGAGAATCAAATATCCGAAACATTAGAATATCTGAGAATACTTTTGGCGTCGAGCTAACTATTTAGTTACATCAAAAGTTAAGGAATGTGTTTTAACTAGAGATGATATTGAAGAAGTTATAGAAATTTTAGCAAATTCAACTCAAAGTTCAAAGCTTTCTGTTACAAATCTTGGATTTAATAAGCTCAAAAACTACTAGCCTTCAATGACTTGTGAGGATGTGGATTTGCTCTGAATCTTCTTCCTCTGAGATGTTTTGGTGTTGTCATCTTGAAGAGAGATAACAGTTTCAAAAGCACCAACCAATGCTTGAACCTTACTCTTCCTTACTTCTTCAAGCTTATTCACAGTCTCTTCAATCACATTATTGAAAAGTGTCTGCAGTTTCTTCTTTGCTTCTACTTTTCTATGTCTCAAAACAACTTTCTCTCGTTTACCTTCACCGTTGATCTTTCCGACAGCTTCTCGTTTAACTAACAGGTTCTTCTTCTTCTTGTTCCCATCACTTTTGAGTTTTGGTTCTTGAACAACTCTCTTCTTGTATTTGATCAATGTTGGAGTTGAATCTTCTTTTTTCGGTTCAAGAACTTTTCCTTTTTTGAAACTCAGCGGCTTTGTTGGAGGACCAGCAGGAGGAGGAGTAACCTTTAAACCAATCCTCTTCGGCCTAATCTTGCTTTCGGTTTTCGAGTTAGTGACAAGAGTTGCAGAACCACTCTCTTTCTTCTCAGACTGACCAGTCTTAGACATTGAAGTAGTCTGTCTTACTGGCCTAGGATCTGATCTTGTTATCCGTGGTTCTTTAACCTTCTCCGAGGATGGGGACAAAGACGGTAAAAGTGTAGGACTTTTCTTTCCGCTGCCTCTTAAGATTTTCTTCTCAGAAGATTGCTGAATCTCACTCTTAACACTTTTGATGCTCTTCTTCTTCTCCTCAATACCACTAGATTCAACAACATACAAAGTCTTCTCCAATACATCATCACATCCTACTGGTTCATCAATCTTCGTCTTCTCCTTATTCTTCGTAAGATTCTTCGAAAGATCCTGATCTTTAGAACTCTTGTTCTCGCTGGTTCTTGAAACACTCTTCTCCAATACATCCTCACATTTAGCCGGTTCACCAATCTTCTTCTTCTTTTCGTTGCTCGTCTGATTCTTCATAGGATTCTGATCTTTAGAACTCTTGTTCTCGCTGGTCCTTGAAACACTCTTCTCTGATACATCCTCATATTTAGCCAGTTCACCGATCTTCTTCTTCTTCTCGTTGTTCTTCATAAGATCCTCTTTGCAACTCTTGTTCTCGCTGATTCTTGAAACCTTCTTGACATCAAGATTTGTCTTCTTGATCTTTCTTACAACAGATGAATCACTCAGCGGAGTAGTAGTAGTAGTATTAATACTCTTGGTTTCACTTCTCTTAACGCGTGAATCATCACATGGCTTGATAATCTCGCTAGCATCAACTTCTCTCTTGTCAACCTGCAACGTCTTCTCGGGTTTAGAAACATTTCCCAACGACTTCCTCCTCAAAGTCTCACCTGTTCCCAAATCTCCTCCACTTTCAACATCCTTCTTCTTAACTAACTTCCATGGTTTGATCAACAAATCATCCTCACGCCTCTTCCCATGCTTACACACATCATGAGTCGAACTAGTTTGGTTCCCGCGGTAACGAGTTTGAATCTGAGCTTTGCCTGGTCCCTTTTTATCTAATCCTCCAGTCGAATACCTTCTCAAATTCACATTACCGTTTGATAATGCAGCCGGAGGAAGATGAACATTATCTCCATTGGTTTCAACAGAAGTTTCTTCAATGATCTCCATTGGTTTTCCATCATCGAAACAATGATTCTCTTCGGTTATCATCTCTTTAACTTGTGAAACATTCTCTTCAGCCATTGCAATTTATTCACAAAACTGCATAGAAACAAACATTACTAAATCAAAGAAACCAAATTTAAAGATTATATAAACAACACAAAGAATGAGTTCTGATCCAAGATTTAGTATTTAGTTCCATTAGATGAAGGAATCTCTACTTTTTAACAGAGTAAGATTCACTGAAAATGTTAAATCTTTGAGAGAAAAGAATCAATCAAGATTCACATCAATAATTAATATTATGAATCTAAAAAGTAGAGCTGCAAGATTTGGTTTAGGATCTTATGTTCTGGTAATGATTTGATAGTGATTATAAGAAAGTAGGAGGAAGTCAACACAAGTAGAGAAAGATGTTACCTTTATTATTAGATCACACAACTCTTAAGAGGATTGAAACTGAAGAACAGAGTAATAATTACTAAGAAACTGGAAAAAAAAATATTGTTTTGGGTCTAGATTTGAGAAATTCAGAGAAGAAAGAAGAGAGAAAGTTAGATTTGATTTTTATGAAGAAATTAAAAAAACAGAGGAAAAAAATGAGGTCAAGAAAGAGAGGGAAGGAGAGAAACTTTTGACATTTATTTCTATAAATTTTTTTGAGATTTAGAGTTTAATAAATTAGAATTTTTAACTGCTATTAATACATAGCCATATGATTTGTAACTATTTTCTCAAAGTGAGTAACACACTATAAAGTTATTAGTCAAAATGTTATAATCAATATCTTTTGACCCAACAAAGGAAAAGGAAGAGAATTTAATTTTTTTGAATTCAACTTAATATTGAAAATATGATGGTAACAAAACAAATTAATAAAACTCATAGTAGTCTAATCAATAATGTATTAATTATAGTAAAAAAAAATTAAAATATCAACGTTAAGGAAAGTGTAGATGAAGAGAAGAGACATGAAACATGTCTTTTTGTAATTTTCTAAAGAATGATGCTTTCCAACGATGGACCGACACCCAAAGATAAGATCTAGATGCTGACTTCTAAATAACACAGAGACGCTCTAAATAATTTTTTTAATAATTTCTGCCAGAAAAAAAATAAATATATAAAAATGTATGTTTATGAGTATGCGAAATTAGAGTGGGAACGATCTCGATATCCGAAACTTTTTAAAGTAAATGAATTCGGTTCCATGAAACTACTTTCTGAGTTTAGATTCGAGACATCCGAATATCTAAAATTCGGAATGTATTCGGACAGATCCTGTATTTTCTTAGAAAATAGTTTCACATAAGGCTGGACAAATAACTCGGATCCAAGAATTTGAACCAAATCTAAACAGGATAAGACGGAACCGAACCGATCTAAACCCGAATAATTCCTAAATTATAATGTTTCGGGTATCAGAACAAATTTGGAACCAAACCGAAAACCAAATGGGTACCCGAATACCCAATATATATGATTATATATATATATATACATATAATTTTATGATTTTATAGATAAAATTCATTTTTTGTATTATTTTATTTGAATTTTCCGGTTAAATAATTTTTCTTGGGTATTCTAATTTTTTCGGATTTTTGGATTTATAGATCCAATTTGGTTCCTTTCAAAATTTTAAAAACCGACCGAAATCGACATGTACTCGAACCGAAACCGATCTGAAACTCAATCAGTTCCTAAATAGATCCTATATAAATGAACTCGAACTACCTGAAACTGAACGTAACCGACCGAATCCAATCCCAAAACCAAATGTCTAGCCCTAGTTTCACCCATTATGTGAAGTATTTTACCCAAATCTCTCTCTCTCTCTCTATATATATATATATTAATTTTTCATATTACAGTTACTATGTTTCTAAGAGCAACTCCAATGGTGAGCTCCACCATTGGAGTCCTTAGCATTTT
>OVAN01000607.1:0-54679 GCA_900406275.1 Anastatica hierochuntica
ATATATCTTTATCTCTATCTCTTCGTCTTGTAGCTAACTTTTGAAATTATTCTTTTCTAATTTTAGTCTTCGATATCAAAGATAATATTCAGATGAAGACTCAGATTTTCCTCAGCTTCCTTTGCTTAGTTTAACCATGAGTAAAAATTGGAAATTTGTTTGATGAAGACTCCAAATTTGATCTCTCGTGTTTTCTCTGGTGATTTTGAGCTTCCTTTCCTGCTATTCTCAAAGTAAGTAGACTCTTTCGTTTTTAGTTTTTGCTCCCCTGCTTGGTTTGCAATTTCCTGATAGCTTTCGTTTTGCGTTTAAGTTTAGAATCTTAAGAAACAATCCATGTCATAGAGTTCTTTCACAACATAAGCCACTTTTGAAAGTGGAACGGCTCTCTCCACTGGACATCCCACAATGCAAGATACATACCTTCAACATACAAAAAAATAAACATGAACATTAGTTAGAACCAAGTGTTTCTGCTATTAGAGATTAAGAAAATATAACACTATATGTACACTTCATTCTTGATTAAAAAAACCATCTAGGAGAAGGAGAATATGTAATACATAAAGAGGAAATAAGTAGAAGCATACCTACTTTCTGTTATTGTTCACTTTCTCTTTGCATCATCTTTCTCTTTGTTTTTTCTACATGTTTCTGAAGGCAATGCATTAGGGAAAAATGAACTGCAGGACAGGAAATTAGAAGCTGCTCCATCAGATATTTTCTCAATGTCTTTAGTGAGCTGACCAGCCGGCATGTAACCAAGAACCGGATGACCTATGGCCTTGTGCAGGTTCAAAAAATAACTGCACAACTTGCAGGAAATCTACTTTTGAATTGAAGATTTTTCCAAAATGCAGTATGATCTTGTTCACAATTCCTATTCCGAGCTAGTTAATATTAAAACCTTTGGTCACCTGATAACTGGACGATACCCTCTACCACAAGATTGTGTCCTCCATGCAACAATTCCTCTTGCACATCTTTCAAAATGTTAATTTAAAGAAGGAGATGTAACTAACATGGTCCCAACATTGTGCATGCATTGTTTCAAAATCAATAGCAAACTAACCTTCCATGTGGCATAAGTAACACTGAAACACATTGTGTGTAAGCCCCTCTAAACCTGAAAGTAGGAAAATCCAAATTAAGTGGATTATAAGTACGCAAACCTTAGCTCGGGGTTCTTTGTAAATACAATTGAGAAAGCCTTTCACATGTCTGCCTCCTGCTCATCCCTGACTTTCTTAATCAGCATTCGCAAAAGAAAATCTAGCATTAGCCATAACAAAAGAACGAAGTCCACTATATATAGTTCAAGTCAAATTTTCACACTTATTTATTAATCATAACTCAATAAAAATTATGAATTTGTTTCCGATAAGACATGAGAACTTTAACAAATAAAATGATATCGTTGAATTGATTAACGTACATAATTTACAACCAAACATTTTGTACACTCAAAACCAAATTTTGAAAGACAAACAATAAACACAAATGCACAACCTTCCTCGCTGGTTTTGTCAGAATCTCATGTGTGAATCACGCAACCAGGAGATTTCATCTTGTTGGCGCCTTATATGGTAGGCAAACAAATATCCTTAAGCTCATTGCTAATGGCTAAGACATCTAACTAAAGCCCTATAAGGAGGAGAACGAATCAACCTTGGATTATTGGCTAAATAAGTGTGAAAATCAGGTCTATAGTCTTCAGACCGCAACAAACTAATTGGAACTCATCTCCTTTCTCGTTTGGGAAAGCCAACATCCTGATCGAGAAAGCAATGGAGAAGAAAAACGCAAACTCTAAGAGTGGAAGATCATGTTGATTGTGAGCGTGAAATAAATAAGAAAAAATGTTATTTAAAGAGCTTTTAATCATCTAATAAGAAGATTAAAGATCGAGAATCACTTCTGAACCAATAGATCAATCTTCATCGCAAGAGAGAAGAAAGAGAGGATATGGTTTTAGAGACAGTCACCACCGTTGCTTGGACCTGGAATTTCTTTCTCTGACGGTGGAGATTTCATCTGCATCAGCCTTGTAATGTGTAAGGATTTAGAGAAAGGTAAACAATAACAACAATATAATGAGGGAGAAGAAGAAGACGAACATTAAAGACAATAACAAAATTAAGAGACTCGAATAAAAAAATCTGAAGGGAAAGAAAATAGTATGCATCAATGAATAAGAGAAGACTTGGGTCTTGATTGGATTACTCGAACCGATCTACCCATGATCCTTGATTCCTAAAACAAACAGGAAAACATGGCTATGTACACATATCTTGAAGACGAACGAAGAGGGAGAAGAAGAAGATACGTGTGATGATGAAGACCGAGGAAGAGGAGAACAATAACAACAATATAATGAGTGGAGGTTTGCCTCCCGATGGCACCAAGACTTCACCACCGTCTTCTTCCTCAGCCCCAATCTCATCACCTTCTTTATCCCAGAAGGCTTCCATCTCGAGATTCTCCTCGACGGCGTTGGAAGCACCTCCAACGTTCCCATCCTTCCCAAACAATAGAATGTGAGGCGGCAAGCTATGGTGGAAGAGGAGGAATCATCACAAGCCTATAGCTTTATGTTTGAGGTTACTATTGAAGAAATCACTATCGAGATCTCAAACGATTACATACTAAGAAGTCAAAGGAGGAGAAGACGAATAGAGGGTTCTGGAAGGCAATAAGGAAGAGAGAGGGGTTATTCAATTTTATTTCCATCAAATCGGTTGTAGGAGAGGAAGTCAGAGAGTCAATCTGTTTAATGCGTATTTGAGGGAGGTAAAGAGTCAGTTTTAATGGCTATTTAGGTTACGGGCATTAGGAAGGCGACAATGAGGAGGTACGTTTAGTATAGGAAGATTGTAATGGGCTTTGAATTATATGGGTTTTGAATGAATATTTGGGCTCATAAAAGAAGTCTCGAACATCATTAGTGTGAAGGGAGAAATAGAGTTTTAGACGTAACACATTATATTGCAATAGTTTATGTCCTTTGGTTTTTGATGACGTGGCAACTATTGAAGCATCAGATTTTTGTTGAGGTGGCATACCTGAAATGCTTCAATTATCTCCTTTTATATAGTTAGATTGTAGAAGAAATAAAGGACACACATGTTCATAACATATTTAAACCGTACTGAAAGTCGAATAAGCACGTATAAGAGTTTTTTATGTTCACTTTGGTTTTTGTGGTGGTGGGTTGTGCACACCGTGGCCCAAATCAAGATAAATAATTTTTTGCCAGACCCGATATAAATCAATCCTAGTAAAGTTTTGACCAACGGAATCTTATCTCAGAACACACGTCTCCCTTATTAAAAGATACTTTCTCTGAAGATTGGATCATAACATAACGAGTTACTCATCAACTGCCTGCACAACCACTTAGCTTGCCGAGTAGGTCGAACAATTCTATACTGTAAACAACATATGGCACGGGATCAGAGCCTTCACTTGAACACTTTACTAAAAATAGAAGGACTTCATAAATAAGAGAGACACATAAATTAGAAAGAGATAACTATTAATTATAGAGAGTAAAAGGGATTTAGATCTCACTTAACAATTGTATGACGTCATCAATAGTTGTTATGTTACGATCTTCATATCCAAACCTTGTTCGTAATCTGTCGTTTTTAATCATATCACCAATCAAATATAACCTTGCCATCCCTTTAAGTTTGCTTAACTCACTACTTCAAATACGAGTTTTCACTCTCATAAATTCATTGTTTAAGTTACGAAATTTACATCTTAGCTGATCCTTCACATTGACACTATTGTTACGAGGTTCTTTATAGCCGAAATAATAACTCAATAGTTTAACATTAATTTTTATCAAATTTAGTATAATCGATAAGTATAATGAAATCGAATGAGTGAAAATTTACTAACATTCAAAAAAAATCAACGGGTAAAATTTTTATGCAGAAAAACATAGCACACTATTTCTATCTGCATTGCGTCAAATTTAGAAAAATACATACATATATAAATTCTTCTTATGCATTTCAAATTATAAAATTTCGGACAAGTGTTCAGATATGTGTCAGTTTTGGAACATATTAGGTTGATCAAAACAATAAATAAAAACACAAGTTACCAATAATATTCTTTCCACCTTTCATTTAATATTCGATGAAGTTTAAATATACAAACTAAAAAAAGAAACCACCCACTAAACATATAGGTAGGATATGTAAGTCTAGTGGAGATATAATCCCACTAATTTAAGATAAACAAAACAAAATATTAAATCTATCTTCGGCTTAGTTATTGTCAGTGTGTTCTGATTAACTGATTATGTCTTTATCAATGATCCACCGTCGGAAAGAACCTTGTCTTGAAGGTTCTCGAGAAAAAACATCCATGATCAAACAATCATTTTTCATAGACATTGAACAAAAGTTTTTGACACAACTAGGCAATGCATATGCTATCTTCGATCATGTGGAAAGAGGTCTTGGAAGCTTACTGTAACGATCCAGTTTAGGAAAAACCTGAACATTTTGATCTAATTCTCTTAAACCGAAAATTTCAGTAAACCAAATTACTTCAAACCAAAAATCCCTAAATCTTATTTTAGGTAGTCCTAGCCATCTACACGTCACCTTGAAAAGAGAGAAACGAGAAGAAGAGTTTCGTGAGATGGTGAGATGGAGACGTGAAACCAAGAAGCACAAGAGGAGAAGAAGAGAAGAACCCGAGTAGAAGAAGTGTCGGAGAAGATTCCTAGAGTTAGTGGAGAGAGAGAGAATGAGACAATGACAGCAAAGAAAATAAGCAAGGAGATGGAAACAAAAGAAAATTTTAAGCAGCATTTTTATAAGAAAGTAAGCCATCATTACATAAAGAACTACGGTTGGATCAAAATATCTCTTAACAGGTCTTGTTCCCAGGAGTCCATAGCAACAAACGGAATTTCACTCGAAGTTATAAATTGAAAATTATAAGTGTTGCTTCTTGGTCAAAAATAATATGAATCTGAGAAAATCAAGGAAAATCAATTGTGTCACACCAACTTCAGAGCAACCTGAAGGACTTCTGTGAAGTTTGACCTGAAATTTGGATATATCTTTAGCATACTACTCGCCTGACAATCAACAGTGGAGATCTGATACTAACAGTTACTTATGGAGTTATGGATGAGTTTATAAGGTTGTTCAACACAAGTGTTCTACATGACCAACAACGGTTCAAGGGCATAATAACCAACTGAAACAAAAGATTTTAGTATGAAAATTTGTCAGTAAATAGTTTCCCTTTTATCTATCATCTCAAACAAACATATTATAATTATGAGTTTTATTCTGAAAGTTATGAATGTTGTTGTGAGAGGTATCAACGAACAGCCTAACAACGAAGATATTTTGGTTAAGTAAATGGTTTCTGATCGAAGTAAACTAAGATCCTATAGCTAGAGGGAATATGAGGCTTCAATCTGAAAGGTGGGATCTAAAAGTTAACGATTAGTTCTCGAGTTATTCTTCCGTGATCTTAAGGGTTCAAATTTTCTAGAAAATTAGTTATAACCGGATTGGTACGTTTACATTTAGAAAGTTATGGAGCTACCGTTTTAGAGTCGTTACAGTTTTTCATAGTCTTCTCTGGTTCCTTGTAGAGCTCTAGGCCAAGGTGAGGGTCACCTAATGCTTTCTCCTACAAAATTGTTTACTAGTTTAGCTCGCCTTAGATTAGGTCTAGTTCTTGCATGTTCCGAGTTTAGTTATATTGACTTATTCGAGTGTATGCTTGTTTATATATGATATTGTTATTCGCCTAAGTGCGGGTCTTATGCGATTGGTCGCTAAAGCGAGCATAAGTAGTTATGATATCGATTGATTGGACAAAGTAATCATATGTTTAATAATTATTAGGGATAAATCAAAAAATTTTGAGAATTGCAAAAGAATATTAAATGCATGTAAATGAATGAGTTTGAACTTAAGGTAAATGGTTGTTCCCGGTGGTCGGCACGGTGCAAGAGCACCGC
Source organism: Anastatica hierochuntica (assembly GCA_900406275.1). Classification (NCBI taxonomy): domain Eukaryota; kingdom Viridiplantae; phylum Streptophyta; class Magnoliopsida; order Brassicales; family Brassicaceae; genus Anastatica; species Anastatica hierochuntica. The sequence goes on from OVAN01000607.1 coordinate 6,005, forward strand.
AATGGATTCCATTTCACTGTGATTGGCCAAACTCGTGTCGGGTGTGGGAGGCAGACTTGGGCGTGGTACAAATGGAGGATTATTGTATTACCGGAATCTGACCTAGGACTTAGGAAGTGCACAAACGGAGGACTCTTGTGTTACCTAAGGCTTGTGTGGGGAGGGTACGAGAAATAAGTCAATCTGTTGTCCGTAGCCCTACGATCAATAAATCGTCCACGACGGCGGTGTGTATAGGCACTTATCCCATGCTGAGGAAAACCTCTTCGGAGGATGTCAACAATCACTTAAGTTTTCTAGAGCCATTGCATTTTTTTGGATGCATTAGGTGTCGTGTTTGTGGCTTGATCTAGGTATAGGCTTCCAGGACAGGGTTAGTATTTGGTCAGGTTGGGGTTTTGATATGGTCTTCGCTGCGCGACTAGTTTTAAAAGTCGTTCACCCCTCATTGTTTTTCTCTTTTCCTTTATTTTGGTTAAGCAGGTTGCAGTGCAGAAGATGTTGGTTTGTGTTAAAGTTGGCAGTTTTTGCGAAAGACGGTTTTTTGTACCGAGATTAGCTAATCCAGAAACCATGCGGGTCGCGTGTTACACTTAAATTGTTTACGAAGATGCATATAACCAAATCCAATTTTGTGCTTAGAAGAGTTAGATTGGCTAGACCTTTTATATTCCTAATCCGAGAAAAATGATGTATGTGCCTAAACGAACTCTTTTGAACTTGGCGACGATTTGGTGGTGAAGTCCAAGTGACAGAGTCACCAATGGCGGAGGTTGTTGCAGAACGTCCAAACCGCTATTGTCATCGGCCAAATCATTAATAGCCCTTTAGGCACGTGATATGATGTTTCTTGTGATCTCTATCAGACGCTTCATGTCACCCTCAGACTCTTGAATTTGTCCATCATATCGATCTTCATATTTTGGATTTCATCATTCACTTCATGTAGGATGTTAGCATTTAAATCTTCAATTCACTCTTGGTCGCTTCCCATATCTTGATACAACAAAGGGAACTTTTTTTGATATAAAGGTTTTGATACCAATAATTGCGGTCCAAATCAAAATTGAGATAGGCATTTTGATACCACAAAAGGGGTCGACATCAAAGACAAGATAGACGATGGATTAAGGTTGCTTCTGATACCACAAAATGGTCCGATTCAAAAGCGAAATGGAGACTTTGATACCAATGATAGGTCCTAATTTTTGAACAAATTAGTGTTGATCAAAACAAAGAACAAAACACAAGTTACCGATTATTTTCTCTCCACCTTTCATCCAACAATCAATGAAGTTTAAATTTACAAACTAAAAGAAAGAAACCACCCATTAAACATATATGTAAGCGACATAATTCTAGTGAATATATAAATCCACTAATTTAAGATAGAAAAAACAAAATATTAAATATATTTTCGACTTAGTTAATGTTCGTTTGTTCCGAGTAATCGATTATGTCATTATCATGTTCAAACATGTAGATCTCTTCAACTATTAGTATATGATGAGCATTTTATCTGAAACCCGAAGTTGAATACAAACCGACCTCAAACTAAAAAATATCCAAACTAGTCTTTTCGAGTAATATCCGAACTCAACCTGAACCCAATCCGAACTCAACCCAACCTGAACAAGTACCCGAAAAAATCAAACCCAAAATTCGAATAAGTACCCGAAACAATAATATACCATACATATCTCAAATGAATACCTTAAATTTCTTCGGTTAAGAACTTGATATTGGCGGGATCAATGTTCACAATGGAACCTCAACAAACCATACACATACATTAGAGAAGAGGATGTGGAAAAGATACAATAGATACATCTATGCTCGGAACCGGACATTGACTTGTTGGGGTGACATTACAACGATAATGACGAGTACACAATTAAATCAGGACATTGGCTTGCTTCTAATTTATCACAATAGGTTGTTGGAATCAGACCACTGAAAAGCCGTTGGGAGCTTTAAGAAACAATTTGGAAATTCACAACTGCACCAAAGCTTAAACATTTCTTATGGGGATTGCTTTCAAATGTTATGCCTATACGAACAATATTGCAGCATAGAAGAATCACAATTGACACTATCTGCAAACGATGTTGGCAAGCGCAAGAAATGAAGGAGCACCTATTCTTTTCTTGCAGACATGCTTAAGCTATATGGCAGGCTCTCAGATTTCTGGTGTTCAAAGATATATTCACAGAGATTATAAACCTCCATAACAACAGAAAAAATCTTGATTGTTTCACGAAAATTACCTATAAGGATCTTATGGAGAATCTAGAAGAGTAGAAACCAATTAGTGTATCAAAAGAAACAAAGCAAATGGGAAACATGTATGCAAATGTCACAACTAGATGCATAAAAATGGATTAATGCACCAAACATGGGCTCTTCACATCCATCAGAACCACAAAGGCATGAAGTATCTTATTGGATAAGGTCGAATCATGGACAAATAAAATGAAATTATGATGGCAACTTCCGTCGTAATGCGGCATCAACTTCAGGATGGGTACTTAGGGATAATGTTGGTGTCTATTTGGAATTCGGGCACGGAGTTGGAAAGGTTTGGAATACACAAGTAGAATTAGAACTTCAAGCACTAGTTATGACGATGCAATTGCTCTGGGTCAAAGGGTACCAGGGATCTGGAAATTCACAACTGCACCAAAGCTCAAATGTTTCTTATGGTGATTTCTTTTCAAATGTTATGCCTATACGAACACTACTGCGGCATAAAGAATCACAATTGACACTATCTGCAAACGATGTTGGCAAGCGCAAGAAATGAAGGAGCACCTATTCTTTTCTTGCAGACATGCGTAAGCTTTATGGCGGGCTCTCAGATTCCTAATATTGCATTCATCGGTGTTTTTTCTACGTTCAAAGATATATTCACAGAGATTATAAACCTCCATAACAACGAAAAAATCTCGATAGTTTCACGAAAATTACCTTTGTGGATCTTATGGAGAATCTAGAAGAGTAGAAACCGGTTAGTCTAATAAAAGCAACAAAGTGAATGGGAAACATGTATGTAAATGGCACAACTAGATGCAGAAGAATGGATTAATGCACCAAACATGGGCTCTTCTCGACCATCAGAACCAAAAAGGCAAGAAATATCTGATTGGATAAGGCCGAATCATGGACAAATAAAGTGTAATTATGATGGTAGCTTCTGTCGTAATGCGACATCAACTTCAGGATGGATACTTAGGGATAATGATGGTGTCTATTTGGAATCCGGGCACGGAGTTGGAAAGGTATGTAATACACAAGTAGAATCAGAACTTCAAGCGCTAGTTATGACAATGCAATTGCTCTAAGTCAAAGGCTACAAGTGATCTGGAAATTCACAACTGCACCAAAGCTTAAACATTTCTTATGGGGATTGCTTTCAAATGCTATGCCTATACGAACAATATTGCGGCATAAAAGAATCACAATTGACACTATCTGCAAACGATATTGGAAAGCGCAAGAAATAAGGAAGGACCTATTCTTTTCTTGCAGACATGCCCAAGAGCTATATGGCGGGCTCTCAGATTCTTAATATTGCATTCACCAATGCTTTTTCTACGTTTGAAGATATATTCACAGAGATTATAAACCTCCATAAAAACAAAACAATCTCGATAGTTTCACGAAAATTACCTTTGCGGATATTATGGAGAATCTAGAAGAGTAGAAATCGGTTAGTGTATCAAAAGCAACAAAGTGAATGGGAAACATGTATGTAAATGGCACAACTAGATGCAAAATAATGGATTAATGCACCAAACATGGGCTCTTCTCAACCATCATAACCAAAAAGGCAGGAAATATCTTATTGGATAAGACCTAATCATGGACAAATAAAATGTAATTATGATGGTAGCTTCTGTCGTAATGCGACATCAACTTCAGGATGGATACTTAGACCATGTTTATTGGGGGCTCTTAGCACATTTTTTCATAAAAAAAAACAAAATGCTAAGAGTTGGTTCTTAAAATCCTTGTGTAAGAACCAACTCTTAACAAGGTTCTTCTCTTTTCTCTCTATCTCTCTCTTCATCTCTCTCTCTCTCTTTCTCTCTCTCTCTTTAATTTTATTAATAACTTAATGTTAAGAACCCCAAATGAGGTTCTCCCCAATAAACATGCTCTTAGGGATAATGATGGTGTCTATTTGGAATCCGGGCACGGAGTTGGAAAGGTATGTAATACACAAGTAGAATCATAACTGCAAGCACTAGTTATGACAATGCAATTACTATGAGTCAAAGGCTACCAACGAGTGGTATTTGAAGGTGATAGTAAGGTAGTGATGAAGCTACTCACAACGGATTGTATGTCCTTCACTCACTTGAACTGGATAAAGAAAATATAAAGGTGAAGATCAAAGTTTGAGAGAGTGGAATTCTCTTAGGTTCGAGGATCATCAAACAAAGTTGTTGATTGTTTGGCAAACTTACCTTTTCTCCTAAATTCTATATTTCAAAGTTTTTTCTTTGTACCAATTTGTATTACCCGACTACTGTTTCACATTCACTAATCAATAGAGTTTAGACGTTAAGAAAAAAACTTCAAAATACCCGAAAAAATTTGAAACACATAAACCCGAATATCTAATCCAAATTGGACCTGAACACGAATCCCAGCCTTAAAATCCGAACTAAACCCAACTAAATATCCGAATGAGTATTGTAAAGCTGGATTTTGGGATTTACACCGAACTCGATCGGATACCCGAACGCCAACCCTACTAATGGGTTATAAAGTTAACTACCGGCCCATCTTAAATAGTCATTACTTGGGCCTTAGTTGACAAACTATAGAATGTTGACACGAGGGGAGAAAAGGAAACAAGTAAAGAATCATATAGTATAAGTTACACCTGGGCAAAAATTACAGCCTCTTACAGGCGGCAGTGGTTTTCGTTTGGTGGATCCATCATCGCTTAAACGCAGCTTCTTCGTCCTTTTCTCGCGAGAAAACCTAGAACTCTCTCCTCTCCGTTTCTTCCACCATCCGCCATGGGTAGGGTCTCCGAGTTCCCTCTTCATTTCTCTCTCTCTGTCTTCTTCCATTTTCGATTTATCTGTTATGTGGATACGTCTTTTGTCAGCTGGTCGATCGGATCTTCTCTCTAGTTTCGTTGTATGTTTGTCTTACTGTGTTTAAATCGACTGTGAAAAGCCGATGGATGTAGTTAATACAAAATCGGAAGGTGAATTAGCTGTTTGAGGAGTAGGACTTGGATTAGGGTTTAGCTGTTTAGTTTTAATCGGCTCGTGTAGAAACCAACCTGGGGATTGGGTATTTTGCAGAATTCTTTGCCAATTCTCTGTACGTTTTGGTTGGAAGGCGATACTTTTCTGTAATTTCTGGAATGAGAATTTGGATTGTATAATGGTTAGTTGCAGGGATTCTATTAGATGTATGGTGGCTTTTTTGTGGCTTGACTCATTTATTAGATGCTGAATGTCGCATTGAAGCTCTTTCTTCAGACATTTTGGGGTGTTTCACTTTATATTTGCTATGGCATTGAGTCATGGTGGTCGTCTATTTGTGCACAACCTTATTTGTATGTAATTGTTGATTGCCGTTTCATGAGTGTGCAATATGTTCTCATTGTAGCTATTTTTCTGGATTCCCAATAAAATAATTTACTATCTACCATGGTTATATTTGGACTTATGATTGTTTTTGTCTTTTTATTTTTCACATTTCCCGTTTCTCATACATTTTATAAATTGTGTAGATCTTGAGGCTGACATCCGTGCATTACAGCTTGATTCGGCAGGTAAAATGTTTAACAAATATATTGCTTGTTTCTATCTACGGTACTAAATTGGGTTATGATTTCAGATGGTGTTGTCATCCCGGGAGATAGAATCCCTGATGAAGTTGAGAAACTGGATAAAGCAGCAGAAGGTTAATTTTAGCCTGCTTTCTTATATTCTTTTGTATATATTTTCTCTATAACTCTGTTTAAACTTTAAAGGCTATCTGTGGCCTGTGGGTCATTTTAATGTCGAACTACTGTGTTAAAGTGGCTATTAGATACAAACCCAATTAGTTTATGGTCAAGGGAGAGTTACTAAGGATTATGATTGATACTGATTGTAATACTAAATCTGATGATGAGTGGTTGATGTAGAGCATAACCAGGTAATTTTTCTTCGCTTACAGATTTGAAAGATCAGGTGCAAGAATCAGTGCCAGTTGCTGATGAGCACCAAGGTTTTTGCAGTGTTCCCATTTTTCTCCCTACAAATTTGTTTGCTTTATCTAAGGTTTGCCACAATGTTGATTTTTTATTCCTATGGACTTTGGTGGTTTCAGCTTCCGAGGATCATGATCACGAACTCTATCCAGTGCATAACCCAGCGAAAGGTTCTTAGATTATCTTCTTATGCTCCAACCGTCTCGACTTTCTGGAATTCTGTTGTCTGAAAATTTATTTCTATGTTTGCTGTTTAATCTATTTTAGCCAAAGAGAAAGCCGCTCAAGAGAAGGCTGCCAAAGTGGAAGCTGAAGAAGAAGCAGAAGCAAATAAAAAGAGACACTTGAACGTGGTATTCATTGGGCATGTTGGTATGGCTATCTACTTGTTGGTTTCTAATTTCTCCGTATGTGTTATAGCGAGGGATTGTGAAATATTTGCCTTGTGTAAACATAGTATTTTTGACAGTGGGGCAGTGGGGATTTCAATGCTCATCCTCACTGGTCATGAGCTTTTCAGTCTGTACCTTTCAGTTGACTTGTGGCTTTATTCCTTACACTATCATTTTCAATATATAGATGCTGGAAAATCTACAATTGGAGGACAGATTCTTTTCCTTAGCGGTCAGGTGGATGATCGACAAATCCAAAAGTATGAGAAGGAAGCAAAAGACAAAAGTAGGGAAAGCTGGTTAGTGCTCTTGATTGGCTAAAATTGATAGGAATGCCTTGCATTATATGATTTTTCTATAACTTGTTATTGTCCTGTACGGTAGGTATATGGCATATATAATGGATACAAATGAAGAAGAGAGGCTCAAGGTACTTCCTGTGTTTTGATTATAGTTTGTTGTTTTGCTAAAAAGTTACTTGTATCCCAGCAAGGTTTATTATTGAATTAATGCTAATATGCTGCATTTGACAGGGTAAAACAGTTGAAGTTGGAAGGGCTCATTTTGAAACTCAGAGCACTAGGTTCACCATTCTGGATGCCCCGGTAAGGAATCAATCTAAAATTATTGCGTTCCCTTTATATTTTTCATGATCTGAGAAAAATTCTCTCCTGCATTTCTTGAGTTATAGGGGCACAAGAGTTACGTACCAAACATGATCAGTGGAGCCTCTCAGGCGGATATTGGTGTGCTGGTTAGTCACACGATATGTTAATATGTTTTCTGTTTATTTATCCTAGTATATGTCCCAGGTGGGAAGTCTATTATTAACTGTCTTACCCAGTTATCCATGTTATAGGTTATTTCAGCTCGAAAAGGTGAGTTTGAAACGGGATATGAGAGGGGTGGGCAGACACGTGAACATGTTCAGCTCGCCAAAACGTTGGGTGTATCAAAGCTCATTGTTGTTGTGAACAAGATGGACGATCCAACTGTGAACTGGTCGAAAGAGAGGTATTTACATTCACCTTTCTTTTCTTATCCCTGCCACTGATGATTACCATTTCATCTTTGAACATCCTCGTATATATATAAATCCAATGCAGGTACGATGAAATAGAACAAAAAATGGTACCGTTTCTGAAATCTTCTGGCTATAACACAAAGAAAGGTATGCAGTGAACTATAAACCATACAGATTAACTATGGTCTAACGACATGTTTAATTTGTTCTTTTACTCATATGGTGTTAAGATGTTGTCTTCTTGCCTATATCGGGTCTAATGGGGATAAATATGGACAAGAGGATGGCTCAAAACATTTGTCCTTGGTGGAGTGGCCCTAGCTTTTTTGAAGTCCTCGATTCTATTGAAGGTCCACCACGAGATCCTAATGGTCCATTCAGGTAAACATAAACAACTTCTGTCCCTTATCCTTTTTTCTCTTTTAATTCTGTTTTGTTCTTTGTTACTAAATACTGGTAGTGCATTCAGGAAATCCATGTCATGTGTATACTCAATTTTCTGGCAATAACATCTCGATGCATTGTTTTCTGCATCATATGCAACTTCTCCAAGTTGGCATATGTTTTGTCCACTTAGGAGGAAATGTCTTCTGTAGTCTTTTTTTCCCCATTCTCATAATTGAAAAGAGAAATTTACAGATTGATTTTATGAGCTGTAGGATGCCTATTATTGATAAGTTCAAAGACATGGGAACTGTTGTTATGGGAAAAGTAGAATCTGGCAGCGTTCGGGAGGGTGATTCCTTGATTCTTATGCCAAACAAGGTGCTTTGCAGATGCCTTTTTTTTCTCATTTCATTTTGATTGTCAGCTTTTCCTGATGTCCTTGATGGATAAATGTAGGAACATGTGAAAGTTGTTGCTATATATTGCGATGAAGATAAAGTTAAGCGTGCTGGACCGGGTGAGAATTTGAGAATTCGGATAACTGGCGCTGAAGAGGAGGACATCCTTTCTGGTTTTGTTCTATCCAGTATTGGTGAGTATGATGTTTTACAGATTGTCTTCATTACAAAAAATTGTTATTCAAGATTCTTGTTGTTTGGAATCTTAAGTCTTCTCGTAGTGTTTACCAATCTGGGGCTATTCTTTATTTTCTGTTGCAGTAAAACCCGTCCCTGCTGTTACAGAGTTTGTTGCCCAACTACAAATCCTTGAGCTGCTTGACAATGTAAGGCTCATGTTCCTTCTAGAATGTTACTCATAATTATATGCAGTTTTGATCACTTTCCATTGTTTTGCTGTTTGTGTAGGCTATATTTACAGCTGGTTACAAGGCTATTCTGCATATTCATGCGGTTGTTGAGGAGTGTGAGATTATTGAATTGAAAAGCCAAATTGATCTTAAGACGAAGAAACCCATGAAAAAGAAAGTTTTGTTTGTGAAGAGCGGGGCTGCTGTTGTGTGCCGTATACAGGTCTGCCCGCTTCTAATTCATTTGTTTTTCTCTCACATTTCTAGTCATGGTAAATTACAACCAAGCTGTGGTTTAAGTTTATATGCCAATTAAAAAGGCTGAAAACTTGGTTCCTTCTGGGAGGGTTCCTGGATGTATTCATGTGATGTTGCACCGCTTCCTGGTAGTTAGTTATTTGTGGTCGGTGTGTACTCGGTGCTGACCTTTCTCCTTAACAGAAGGTCCGCCGGTGTTGAAAGATAATGTACACGATATTTTGATTCAGTGTATTGCGCAAGTTATTTTAAAGTCTTGGTAATTCTCATCTCGGATATCCCTTGTTTTGAATCGCTGCAGGTTACCAATTCAATCTGTCTTGAAAAATTTGCGGATTTCCCTCAACTTGGAAGATTCACTCTACGAACTGAAGGTAAAGATTGCAGACACTATAAAATGCAATGGAAAGTATATCCAATCATCATAACTTATTTCTGGGGGAGTCAATACAGGGAAAACAGTTGCGGTAGGAAAGGTGACTGGGCTCCCAGGTGCTGCATCAGGCGCTGGATCAAGCGCTTGATTCCAAATTTTGTGAGAACAAAGGTGACGAGTCTTACGATTTCATTTTCATCTGGGTGGAACCGCCAAATGGCGATTACCCAATCTGAACCCGGGCTCTGTTGTTCTATTAACAGCTGGAGATGGCTTTCGGGTTGCACTAAGAGGGGGAGAGAAGGGATAATGCGTGACGGCGAAGGATGATGGGGCATAGAAGGAATCCGAGGTCCCTCTAAACGCATAATTGTGAGACCTGAGACCCGTTTCTTTTTCTTTGGTGCACATTGAGGTTTATAGAGCTGCCTACGGAGAGGTGTAACCTGAGACCCGTTTCTGGATTATCTAAAAGTTACAAAGAGAATTATGATGAACATTGAGTGTGAGAGTCTTTGTTTTTAAGTTCAGTTTACAGTTAACTGCCCTTTTGGTTTGGAGATTGTTATTTGATAGTTGAGGAAACGCTATTTGTTCCGTAATACTCGAGTACATGTTTCTCTTCTTTAGGACCTGACTGAAGCAGTTTTGGTTTGATCAATCCATGTTCCTTACTATACTAAACAGAAAGAATCTAATCGAATTGAATAGAGTTTTCTTTTACAAAGCCCTTTTTTCTCAATGGAACTTGACATTGTTAGTGGTTTTCATTCGGCGGTATTTGAGTATCAGATATTACCATAATCCAGGAGTTTAAAAAGCTGAAAAACCCATAGTGATTTTTGTTGGACGGATATTACCATAATCAGAATCTGAATGGGACTTTAAAAAGCTGAAAAAACCCATAAAAATCTGAACTCGGAAAAGCAAGGAAAAGAGTTGAAGCCAAATGGATTTTGGATATTTTCGAATTCTACATGAACAACTAAAGCCAACCAAAATTTTTGTGTACGTCTGAGCTGAATTTGATCCAATTTTTCTAAATCTTCGGAAATCCAAAATTCTAATGAACCCAAACCGAATGTAAATGGATATTAGAACACCCATTTTGCTATTGTGGATTATTTTTGAAAAAAAGTTAATTTAACTGGAAGCTTTTCTAAGCTCTATGCTCTTGCTGGTTTATAACTTTGTAAGAGCTTTTGTATCTCTTTTAATAAAATTAGATGGAAAAAGAAAAAAAAAAACTGGAAGCTTTTGTCAGCCAGATAAAACTGGTGGATCAGAATAGAACGACATCTCTCTAGTGTGTTTTACCTTTTCTGAAAATTTTGATGTGAAAGAAAAAAAGAATGATGAAGAAGGAAAAAAGGTCAGGAGTATTTTAGAGACGATGATGGTAGTCTCACTATCTTCATGGGTTTCATCTCCATCTTCTCCTTCTTCTCTTGTCTTCAGTCGTCACAAGAGATTACAATTGGTGAAAGCCACGGCCGGTGATGGGAACCAAGTTGTTCCACCGGCACAAGTTCAACTCCTTACCAAAGTACGCTCCTTCTTCATTTCGATTGCTTTATTGGTGATAGAAACTTATAGTTCCATGTGTTTTCTGTTTTTGCACTCCCGTTGATTGATCTTCTTGTGTGGAACCAGTTTATTGAACTTAGTTTCTTTCTAGTCAAAAATTTGCGAGAGTATGAACAAGCGTTTGATTTTTTAAATTTTGGACAAAAGTTATGAGTTTACTTCTGTTCTATGGAACCACGGTTGAATTTTGGTTGAAATTGAAATTTGAACCATGGAAATTGCAGAAAGACTTGAGTTACTTCTTTCAATTGCAAGACTCTCTTAATGGGAGCTTCTCAAGATTCTGAGTTTTTACTTTGATTTTTGAAATTTGTAGGAAGTAACAGAGAGTGTGAGTCTGTTGAAAACCGCTGCAAAAACTCGGAAAGTTGCATCAGATGAGGTTTTAGCTGCATTTTCTGCTATTGAAAAGGCTAAAATTGATCCATCCACATTCCTTGAAACACTTGGTGGATCCGAGTCTCCTGGACGAACATGGATGCTGATCTTCACCGCCGAGGTCCATTCTAAATTAATTAGCCTCGGCGTGTTAAAAATGTTGTAGCTTTGATCCATTCTAATAGCTGACTTTTGGATTTTATATTATCATTACAGAAGAAACTGACGAAAGGTCGTTACTTCCCTCTAACCGCTGTTCAAAGATTTGATGCTGCCGTAAGTTTTCCTAAAGTGGCTCTAGCATTGATCTACTTATTGTATATACATTGTCATATACCCGAAAGTCTGACATTTTCGAAGAGTAACAAAACAGTTCTTTTCTTGAAATTCTTGAATCAGGGAAAGAGAATAGAGAATGGAGTTTATCTTGGTCCAATAGGAGCTTTGACATTCGAAGGAAGGTTTTCATGGAAGAATCGGATCCTAGCTTTCATATTCGAACAGATACGTATAAAGATTGGATTTTTAGATCCTATAAAGATCGGTTTGGGGAATAAAGAAGCAGTAGAGAAAGAGCCGAGTAATAAAGACCCTTTCTTCATTTGGTTTTATGTCGATGAAGAAATAGCCGTTGCTCGAGGAAGAAGCGGCGGTACAGCTTTCTGGTGTCGTTGTCGCCGCGTTGCTTCCTCATAAGTCATAACTCTCCTCCTTCTTCTTCTCAAAAGCTTTCCTGCCTAACTATATGTAAAGATAGTCATTTCATTTGGAGTGTATGTTCAAAATATATAATTCAATTTCATTTTCCTTAATCTAACAAATTTAATTTCACTATCCAAAAAATTAAGTTATTTTAATTTGCAACTAGAGTTTGATAAGCACAATCGGTCGGATATTTTAACTTTTTTAAGTATTTATTTTATAGTTGATCATGTTTTTCAATGGTATGTCACTTGCTTGTATCAGTTTTAAATACTGAAACAATCAAATTGATATGTTATATAGGTCATTTGTCATTTGATAATTTTGTGCAAAACTACTATTGATTATATATAAATACATCTATTTGCTAAATACACATATTTCATAGGTTATGATATGTTATGTTTTTCTTTTAACAACCTCACAACTATTAGATTGAGCCTCCGAAATTGGTTGCCCAATTCGGAGGAAAATGCTCTACAAAAACATAATTATAAAAAATAACACGAGATCCTCGAGCCAAACAGTCTCCTTGTATGTTCAAAGTACGCGGGATGGTAGAGAGTGAGAATCTTGGGAAATGTTGACGCATGTTCTGGAAATCCTGAGTAAGAGTAAAGAGTGCATGCCAATCATCCGAACTCTAAATTATTTTGGTGAATTTTGCGCGATATGTCTGGAAAGTCTGGCAATCTACTCCTCGCTGATGTATTTCCGTCATCGCCCACAACAATACTTCTATCTCTAAATGTAGTGGTGAGAGACTCTGCCTGTGATATTTTGCCCCCATCAGGATTGCCTTATTATTCTTATCCTGACATACCCAACCTAGTTCAGATGTGGGATCAGATTGTTTCCAAGAACCATCTACACGACAAATTAAGCCGTCTGTACTGGTAGCTTCTGTTATTCCCTGATCTTCGGCCACATCTTGAGACTCTTGTGTCGCTTTCCATGCTAGACAATCAGCTGTTGCATTTGTGAAAATTTCACCAATTTCTAAATGTACCCCTTGGAAAACCTTTTGGTTCTTGATCATGAAGACCCGTGGAAAGTATCATATTTTTCTTGATCATGTAACTGCAAGGGGTTTCCCCATAAAAGATAATCCATGTTTTTGTAAAGCGAATTCGTTTGGAAAGACCCATGTCTCTCCGAGTTCCTGCAGAAATCCCAAATAGATAAAATAGATCTACATTCAAAGAAAACATGATTTATTGTCTCATCGGCCAAACCACACCGTTTACACAATCTATCACAATGTACTCCTCTGTTTAGTAGTTCTTTCGTTACCGCTAGACTACCCACAAGAACTTGCCATATAAAATGTTGAAGTTTCAGATGACATTTTATTTTACATACAAAAGCCTTCAAAGGTTCTAGTCCTGGACCCTAGTCGTTGTTATTAATTCGAGTAATTTCTATGGTTTTTAGTAGTTTGTAGCCTGATTTGACCGTATATTGTCTTGACTTTGTAAAATGTCATACCAGACCATCATAGACCGGCTTGGTCGAATGCCCCTAATCAATGCTATGTCATCCGGATCTATGAATTCTTGTAAAATCGGCAAATGCCAGTCTCTTGTCGCCGTATTAATTAAATGTTATACCTGTAAACCAAGATGCCATATACTACCTCGACCTCTTGTTGGTCGCGGTGTAGCATCCGGAATCCAAGGTTCATGCCATACTGAAGTGTTTATACCAGATCCTATTCGTATTCGCACCCTCTGCCTTATCAAAGATTGTGTTGAAAAAATGCTCTTCCACCCAAATGAGGGTGAAGACAGTTTAGTAGCATTGAGCGGGTGAACTTTCCTAAAATATCGTCTTCTCAAGACTCGAGCAACCAAAGACCCCGAGAACTGACTTAACCTCCGATATTGTTTGGCCAGTAAGGCCGTATTGAAATCTTCCAGAGATTTAAAGCATAAACCTCCATCCTCTTTCGATATACATAATTTATCCCATGCAAGCCAATGGAGACCGCGGTTACATCCATTGGAACTCCACCAAAATTTGGATATCCCGCTAGTTAACATGGAGATTAACACTTTGGGGAGCTTGAAACATGACATGACATAGTTGGGTAGCGCAAGGGCTATTGATTTAATTAGAATCTCCTTGCCTCTTTTTGATAAAAACTTGGATGACCATCCATTTACTCGATCTCCTAACCGTTCCCGGATAAAATTAAAAATATGACTTTTAGACCCTCCCAGACTTTCAGGGATCCCTAGATAAGAGCCCATACCATCCTCTTTCATGATACCAAGATGATTTTTCATTATTTCTTGAACTTTTCCTGAACATTTTTCCCAAACATAACCGAGGATTTGTAAAATTAATAACTTGTCCTGAGGCTTTCGCATAATCTCGTAATACATCAAAAATGGTCTGACCTTGCGAAATCTCCGCCTTACAGAAAAAAGGCTATCATCAACAAAAAGTAGATGAGATATTGGTGGACTATGTTGTGCAATCCTGACACCTGTTAAGGCATTATCCTGTTCCTTTTGTTTGATACTGGCAGTTAGCACCTCTGTACAAATAATAAAAAGGTAAGAGGATAATGAATCCCTTATCTTAATCCTCGTTGGGGAACAATGTTCCCCGTCGGTCGTCCATTAAAGAGGATTTTATAGGAGACTGAACGAACACACCACATTAACCAAAATATATACATATGACTAAACCCCATTTTCTGAAGGAAGGCTTCCAGAAATGACCATTCTATACGATCATAGGCCTTACTCATGTCCGTCTTTATTGCCATAAAATCATAGTGACACTTTTGACTGGTACGCAAGCCATGGAACATTTCTTGGGCAATGAGAATATTATATGTGATCAGCCTCCCAGACACAAACGCTGATTGTGCCTCCGAAATAGCAGACGAAAGTAATTTTTTAAGCCTCAGACACAAAATTTTTGAAATAATCTTATAACCAACATTACATAAGAGTATTGGTCTAAGTCCCGTCATTCTCTTTGGTTGATCCGTCTTTGGTATGAGACAAATATTTGTCATATTCAATCGAGGATCAAAATGTCCTGAGCAGAAAAAATCTCGAACCAACCTTACCAGATCGTCCTTTACAATCCCCCAATAACGCTGAAAAAATAGAGATGTCATCCCGTCAGGTCTCGGGGCCTTTTCAGGATGCATAACAAAAAGCAGAGCTCGCACCTCTGACTCCAAAATATCCTAGTTAAAACTTAATCCATACTTTCCGTTATAACAGGAGCAACATTATGGAAAACCTGAGTAAATTCGCATGTGTCAGTACATTGATATAACTCATTAAAGTAATCGATCACTATTTCTTCCATTTTTTCTGGGGATTTCTCTCATGATCCTTGTGAACTAATTAATTCTGATATTCGATTACGTGCCCATCGTTGCTTGGTCGAGACGTGAAAAAACTGTATATTCTGATCTCCCTCTCGCAATCATATATACCTACTTTTCTGTTTCCAATAAATTTTCTCTTCTTTATAGGCCTCCTGGAGTTTTTTTTTTTATGACAACAATAATATCTTGAGAAAGAGAATCATCATTGTGAGCCTCCTCTAATTTAACTTTTAGCGCCTCAATCTTCTCCTTTCCTGGTGGAACATTATTTTTCCTCCACCAGGAGATTGATTTTCTACATTTATGTAATTTATCCACAAAAACTGGGACCCTGAAATTCCTTGTTTTTTGCCACCCATGTACAATAGTCTTTGCGAAGCCCTCCTTCCCAATCTATTTCTTATCGAATCGGAAGCTTTTGCTATATTTTTCCACTTTGTAGTTACACTTTAACAGTATTGGTCGATGGTCGGATCCAATTCTTTCTAAATATTCTACCTTCGAATGATCCAACTTACATCCGACATTTTGTTTATTTCCCGTTCCTTTCCAAGATTGCCCCATTTTTCTCATGATTTCTAGTTAATTCGTTAAAATCACCAATTATTAACCAAGATTTAGACCTTTGGTCCCCTATTTCCATTAATTTATCTCATATTTTGCAACTATTCACAGCTACATGACCCCCATAAAACAAATGATATTACAACTTTAAATCCATAGATAGAGGCATCCACATCAATAATCCGATTACTAGAGAACAAAACATCCAATTTTATTTCATTATTATAAAAGATAACAAATCCACCACTTAATCCTAAAGGATCAACCGTGTACATATTATGGAAACCAAATTGCACCTAAAATTTTTTTAAAGAAAAAGAAAATTGTTTACTTTCTGATAAAAATACAATATCAGGTCTAAACTTACTCCAAATGTCTCTCAAAGTATCTAATGTCAAGTCACTCCCGAGGCCTTGACAATTCTAACTCAAGATCTTCACAGATGAACCGGTGGTTTCAGGGAAGCCACCATTCAATTTTTTGTTGTCTTGGAATGCACCATGCCCTTCGTGCTTCCTTTGTTCCCATTATCCACTTGGTTTGTCCCTACATTACGAGATTTCAAAACTTAGAATACGAGGATACCCGTTCATTTTTCTCTTTAATAATCAAACGCTTATTAGGCGAAACCAATAACATCTTATTCATCTTCCTTAAACTCATTCCCTTAATTCTACCTGGGCTTTTACCACTCTTAACACTACTATGTTTCGTGTAATCCAATTCTATATCTCTAATATCCGAAACCAAATCCTCCAAAACCACAAAAGAGTTAGGCTCAAAGAGAATAATAGCTTCAATCTTAGTGGATGAAGAAGTTGTTGTCTCTTAGCCATGACCTTGTCAGACTCTTCCTCACCCACGTGAAGCCCTTTGTCCAAATCCTCAGACTTTTTAGCCTCTTCCACCGTGAACTCCGCATCAGAAACTACCGAATGGAGACCTGTTTCAAGCCCAAGTCCATCGACATCCTCCAACAAATCCTCATTGTCTATTTCACCATCCTCTAACAGACCCGTATCCATTAACAGACCTCCGTTTCCATCCTTTTTGTTCTCCAAGTCAATCGCTTTACCCTTATCAATAGCCTTAGTATCCAAGTCATTATCACTTTTCATACCTGTATCATTTGTCGTGCCGGAGACATAACCATATAGTGGATGAGACCAAGGAGAAGACCGCCGTTTCGGAACGTAAAGGTTGTTCTTGTCCTTAGCCCGATTGTCCTTGGATGTGTAGCGGTTATTGCCTCCTTGGTAACCTTTTGTCTGTGATGACTGTTGCACTTCGTCGTTACCATCCCTTTTCATCACTTTCTCTGCATATGTCGCATTACCGTCACCTCTCCTAATATGACCAGCCTCATGGTTGCCCTCCCAATCCAAATCCATGTCAAGTGCCCTCTTAACCGGCAGCCTTGTCTTCTCATCACGCACCGCACCCTCTCTACTATTATTTCAACCTGTCATCTCCATTGGTTCCCTTTCCTGTGGATAACAATCACCAACAACCAATTCTGGACAGTTCGAGACATCATGTCTCAATAGAAGACAGTGTCGACAATAGCCAGTGAGCTTTTCGTACTTAAGGCCCACTTTGATCTCTTCACCGTTATCAAAAGGAACCACTGTCGAGAAAACAAGTGGTTTAATTTAAACCCATATATAGTGACATGAACAGTAGCAGAATCCGCATCAACATCTCTAACCTCGCCAAGAGTCTTTCCAATAGCCCGAACGGTATCCTCTTCCCATAGATGCAACGGGATATCCTGTATTTTAACCCAAAAAGATATAGCCGAAGGGTATGAAGCTAGAACCACAAGCTCCCATCGGACAAGTGATACCATCCACCCATTGAAATGGTACGGATCATAGTTCAAGACATTCAAAAGATCTCTCTCGGACTAAAAATTGAACTGGAATTTCCCGTTTCCAAGTTCTCCACCCTCTACCTTCCCCTCCAACCTCCAAATCTTAGGTAAATTAGTCGGGAGATTCTACATCCTCTACACTTGAGAATTCATCAATCTTCCTATGAGCGTTAGGGAGAATTGTTGAACCCGACGAGCAATGTTTGCCTTCAGCATTCTAACAGATTCAGCTCGGACCACTCCTTTTCCGTTGTTGATAGCCAATTGAGCCATTCTTTTACCCACAACAAAAGACCAACTAAGAACCTAAGTACTAATTGGATATGACCAAACCTGACTCGGTTTGAGACTGGTTTCATTGAGCAAAAGTAGGAATCGCAGAAGCCAAGTGAGAGACGTGAAAATATGAAGAGCAACAACCTTTTGGTTTGTTTCATAAATATTGATCCCGTAGAAGGTTGATGATGCCAACAAGAAATTCAAATATTGAATGAAGAATCGGCGAGTTGACAACAACATCCTTGACTGAAATCCAATCGAATCCAAATCCAATCTCCTTCTAATTGCAAACCCTGTCAGAACATATAATCTTACCTTAACGAAGATAATATCACACCCGATCAGATCCTAACATGATATTCTCCTTGGCAGATCTTCCCACAAGCAATCTCATGTGTGAATCTGAATGAACTTGAAAAGATCCCCTTTCCTTAACTCCCCTGATTGCGAAAAATCATCACAATCTCCTTGAGCTGATTGAAGCCTCCGCCGATCTGATCCATAATCTCTCCATTAATCCCTCGAAGATCCACAACCGAGAGTTCACCAATAAAATCCCATCGCCAAGCCTTTGTATTTACCACTTCCCTAGATCTCCGACCACCGAAAGCATAGGAAAGCCTCCGAACACCGTCATCGGCACTAAACCACCGACATAGGTGTAGATCGCATGAAAAACGCCATCGCAGTTTGAGTTTTAACAATACGCTATCATCTATGTTTGACTATTATAATATGTTATGTTTAGATCTAGCATTTCTAGTTTCAAATTCCATTCAGGTTTGGATTTTTGGGTGCATAAAATTTAGTCCAGTTCGAGTATTTTTTAAAATTCGGGTTGGTTCGGTTAGGGTATATTCGGATTTGTATAAGGATTAGAAACTCAAGAAAAATCCGAGTATACCCGAAATTATTTTAAATTCGATTAAGGTACTTTAGGGTTCAGGTACGGGTATTTTCAGGTTTTCTCAGGTTTTTCCGGGTTTTTCGACTATTTTTAGTTTCCTCGGATTTTCGAATTTCGGGTTTAGGATTTTTGTTTATCTCGAGTTTCGGGATCAAGATCGAGTTAAGAATCTGAATATTTTGAGGTTATTTTGAATTTCAAGTTTTGATTTAACTTTGAGATTTTCGGGTTTTTCGGTACCCATACAGGTTCACTTCAGTTCAGACAATACTCGGCACATTAAATATCATGAAACAAGACCCATTGAAGTATTTTTACTAATTTACCAATTTTTTAGTTTTGTTGGACAATTTCATCTTTATTTATTTAGGAAAAATTATAAATTACATTTTATTTTAAAAAACATCAAATGACTACACTTAAATTTTAATAGTTTATATAAATTACTTTAATTTTTTTTATAAATTATTATAAATTTTATCATTTTATGATTTTTTGTGAAACAAATTTAATTTTGAAAATATTAATATCTTAATATAATTATTTGAAAGTTTTAGCTTTGTTTTGAAAACAAAATATATTTTAATTTTTGTGAAAGATGATAATTTTCGGTTTTAATCAAATTCAATAATAACTTAACCTAATATAACATGTGTATATTTTGGTATAATAATAATATAATATTCTAATAAAATTAAATATTGTATTAAAATGCCAAAAAATATCAAACTTTCAAATTTTGGTCCAAAAAATCTTTAATCTTCAATTAAATCATTTAAATCCTCAACTTTCAAAATTTGACCATTTAAATCCTAAATTTTCATGGAACAAGCAAAAAAAGAACCCAACGAAAGTCAACCGTCAAGGAACCAAGACTCGAACCATATGCCTCACATATAACTCGGATATACATTATCAACTTGGCTAGTTAAGTTCACTGTAGATTATTTGCTATATTATCTATATATCTATATATTAATTAGTTTCACAATTCTATAAATTAGACTAATAATTTAATAAATTATTTAGTTTAATAAGTTAATAACTAAACTAATTTATAATTTAATAAATAAGTTAGTTTAATAATTAAATTAGTTTAATAATTTAATAAATCAGTTAGTTTAATAATTAGTTTACTAAATAAATAAATAAATAAATATATTAGTTTTGAAACTAAAAATTGAAAAGGCTATATATGTTATAAATAAATAATTTTAATAATCAAATAATTAAATTTAACATTTCAACATATATTTATTTATGTTATATTTATTTAATTATTAAATTAATTTATTTATTAAAACATATAAAGTCTTTTTTCAATCTCTTTTCAAATTTTTGTTTATTTATTTTAAAACAATATCCATCATCAGAGATTGAAGTCCAACAATCTGAAGTCAAACATATCTTACTCGAAATCTTTTCCAACTCAAAATTTAATTTTTGTTTTCCTTTCTCCCAGGTTTTAATCACATCACTCGCAATGATGTTTCTAGTATAACACTTACAATTCGGTTCAAATAACTAAGAAACTCTCTAAGTTCTTCATATTCCACCGCTAGAAAAAAGAGATTATATCGAATAATCACCCGGCTAAACTTTTTCCCTAGCTACATTATCATCAAACTTCACTACTCTAGTTTCAATAGCCAAACTCTTTGAGCATTTTTCATGATGGCGTTTCATATTAGTTGTTTCACTAGTTGACAACCACAAATCGTTCTTTGGACATTTTTTACAATATGCTCTTTTTTCATCATTCCCATCTTTTACTATAAAAGAATCTCATGTAGATGATCTTTTGTTTCTCTTTGAATGATAAGAAAAACTTACAAAAATTCCAGATTCTGATGCACTTGTTGATGATTGTCCACCACCCCCACTGTTTGGAAGGCATTTTTCTTCAATGTTCATAATCTGGATTTTCATAGCAACCATCAATTTAGTTCCATTTTTAGAAATATTTCAAGCTTTTAGATATAGAAGTGGTGTGCTAAAAGATCTCATACGAAAAAATTATATTTTTTACGTACGGCAAAAACACAGAATAAGCAAAGATGATTTTAAAAGGTTTTCAACTTAGAGAAACTTTGTGTAAGTGCATCAAATCATGTTTGATGCTCTTACATAAAAGGTTTCAACTTTATAGCAACTTTCTGATAGATATGAATATTGTTGAAGAAGATAGTTTGAGGCGAGAGAGGTAGGGTAGAATTTTTTTTTTAAATTATGTTGTCTGGTTATGAGCAATCTATAATCCATCTAACTCAATTCTAGTTTGGTTATGGGTAGTCCATGACCCATCTACACTCAATTCATTTTTATCTAATGTTATAAAATCATTTATCCATTTGATCCATAAAACGATTAAGATCCAAATTTTCAATCCATTAGATAAATAGATTGGTTTGGTTTGGATTGATGAGAAAAATTTATCTTATTAAAAGATAAGACATAGAGCTTTTCATATGTGATTTTTTAAAGTGAACACATTTTAGAAATTTTATTAAATGTATCTAATAAATTAAAATAACTCTAATTACTCATTTACATATTCCAACAAACATATTAGAATATTCTAATATTCTTTTCATTTAATCACTATCAAAATTGTAAATCAACACAATTTAAAATCATAAATTTTCAGCAAATTTAAATATAGTTTATGTTCAAATTTAGAATAAATCCATAACTCTTAAAATAATAATATTACAATATTATTATTTTCTAAATAAAATTTGTTACGAAAATTCAAAAAAATTATAAAGTGATAAAATTTAGAAAAATCTATAGAAATTTATAAATAATTTATATAAACTATACAAATTTACGGTTAGTCATCTAATAATTTTTTTAAAATACTCTAACAGGTTTTGTTTCATGATATATCGGGTATTGGATATTATTCGAACTGGACCCATACGAGTATCCAAGAAAATCTAAAAGTTCGAAAAGCTCAAATCTAAACCGAACCCAGAATTCGATATAACTGAAAATTCTAAAAATTTTGAATCTGAACCCGAATCTGAAACTCGAAATAACCAAAAGTTATAAACCTGATACTCGAAAAATCTAAATATGATTAATAATATCTAAAATTATTAACAAAAATTGCGCGGTTGCGCGGCTCAAAACTCTAGTAATATTCATTTTGACACCTCTAAACTCTACCCATGGTGGATGATGGTCTTTTTTTCCGCAAACATGATTTTATTAAGAGATGCAATTGTTACAACCATTTGATCCTACATCCACTTCTACATAACCTAGCTTCTTTGGCAATTGTATCCGCCATAACATTTCCTTCTCTATTGATATAACTAAAAGAGAACATTCTAAGACTTCTAGCAAGAGCCCTAATATCCATGATGATTGTAGAAATGCCTTGAAGGGGCCCTTTACTAGAGGAGAAGCTTGTGGATGTATTCTTCAAGTATGAATAGAGCACTTGGTTGTCTCCTTTGAATGCAATGTTCTGGTACCCAAGCCTTTGCACATTATACACAACATCTCTTAAGGCAATTGCCTCTGCCTCAAGAACTGTCTGACACGGATGTAGAGATGATGGGCCTTGTAGCTTAACGACTCCATGTCTGTCTTCCAGAAGCCGACCTATACCAATACACTCCTCCTCAGAAATCCAGGAGGCATCCACAAAGCAAGTGTAGTCTGCCTGCCTTTCATAATAACATTCTTGCTCCCTCTTTTCTTCTACTTGTTGCTCCTTTGTATTGGCCTGCAACCATAGGTTCATATCTAGAATAGCTTTTGTGATAAGATTAGGGATACAACCTCTTACATTATTGAAGATAATTGAGTTTCTCTGCTTCCAGATCCTCCATCCTATAAAGGCTGACAGATTAGTCAATTGGCCTTGACTCTTTACTGTGTTCACAATCATCCAAGCTACATTATCCTATATACTTTGAGTTTGTTCCGTGTTTAGTCTCCTTGGCAGAGGAGTTCATTCCCAAACTTCTCTGGTAAATCTGCATTGGAACAGTAAATGATTAGCTGATTCGTCCTCATCTCCACACATTGGGCGCTGAGTGCTAATCTGAAGCCCTCTAGATTTCATTGATGTTCAAACAGCAATTCCTTTATGAAGAACTCTCCACCAGAAAAGCTTGATCTTAGGTGGGACAGGGAGTTTCCATAATTTCTTAAAAGTTGTATCCATGCTAGAATAAGAATGTGGTGAGCTACTGTGGAATAGATAATACCCGGATTTCACTGTGTATTCTCCATTCCTTGATAAGCTCCACTACAAAACATCCTTATTCCTGGCCAAACTTGGCCTAATCTTGAAGACATGCTGACAATCTTCAGGATGCATAACCTCTACTATTTTTTGCTCATTCCATGTCCCTTTGTCGGCATTTAAAAGATCAAAAACCTTTAAGTCCATACTTACCATATCATCTTTCCTCCTAGCAGGCCTTGATGGATTCAAAGGTAACCAATTATCCTTCCAGGGATTTATACTCTTACCATCTCCAACATTCCATTTGAGTCCCTGAGTAATAATAGAAATTAGCGGCTGGAGACTTTTCCAAGCATAAGAGGTTCTGGAACCACTTTTAGCTTCCAACAGAGTAGATTTAGAGAAGTACTTAGCTTTGTACACTCTGGCTAAAAGAGACTGAGGGAACTCCAACATCCTCCATATTTGCTTCACTAGAAGAGCTTTGTTGAAGTTCCTAAGATCTCTTATACCAAGACCACCTTCCTGTTTGGATTTTGTGATTTTATCCCAGGCAATCCAAGGGATTTTATGCTTTTCCTTAGTTGATTACCACCAGAAATTCCTGATTAGTTGCTTAATTTGATTTGTGAGCTTTCTAGGAATTATAAAGCAACACATAGCATAGTTAGGAATAGCCGAGGCCACAGATTTTATTAACACTTCCTTGCCTGCTTGAGATAGAAATTTAGTGGTCCAATTGTTTACCCTATCCTGAATCTTATCTTTGATATATCCAAAAGATGCATTTGTATTTCTTTTAATATACTCTGGCAAGCCTAAATATTTCCCCAAACCACCAGTTCTCCTTATAGATGTTATGTCTGCTATTCTTTTCCTTAATTCCTGATCAGTATTCTTAGCAAAAGTAATAGCAGACTTATCAAAGTTTACATACTGTCCTGAGGCCTTACCATAAATCTCCAGTGCTTCCATAATGGCTCTACTCTCCTCCTCTGTGGCTTTGCAGAATAGTAGAGAGTCATTTGCGAACAACATATGTGTGATAGGTGGCCCACCTCTACTAGCCCTGAATCCATGGATGGTTCCTTTCTTAGCTAGCCTGCTTAACTGAGAAGACAAACCCTCAGAACACAACAAATATATGTAGGGGGAGATTGGATCCCCTTGTCTAATCCCTCTCTGTGGATAGATTTTCCTAGTTGGGGACCCATTTAACAAGGCGGAATAGGACACAATGGTGATACATATCATAATCCATCTGATCCATTTCTCAGAAAACCCCAGTGCTTTCAGTATATGCTCGATATAACCCCACTCTAATCTATCAAAAGCCTTAACAATATCTAGTTTCAAGGCCATAAACTTTTGACTTCTATCTCTAGTAGTTAAACTGTGCAGGAGCTCATGGGTTATTAACACATTGTCAGTGATAAGCCTGTTCTGGATAAAGGCAGTTTGGTTCTCAGAGACAATATCACTTAACCATGGCTTAACTCTCTCTGCTAGCAACTTAGATATGATTTTACATGCCACATTGCAGAGACTAATAGGTCTAAAATCCTTAACCTTTTTTGGATTCTCTATCTTTGGAACTAGGCAAACAAAGGTATGGTTCAACTCCGCCTCTAAGTAGTTATTTATTGAAAAAGTGCTTAACAAATTGGATTAAACCTGGTTTAATTGTCCTCCAATATTGCTTGAAGAATCCTCCTGTTAAGCCATCAGGGCCTGGAGCCTTTTCCTCATTCAATTGCTTGACCACTGTGAATATCTCCTCTTCTGTTATTGGCTTCTCCAAATGTTCATTCATCTGCTCCGTAACCTTCCTTTTAATGGGCCCTAGTGCATCATATATATTTAGAGATTGAGAGGAATTAGAAGTATATAGTTCCTGAAAGTATTTTTCTATGATTCTTTTCACATCACACTGTTCAGTTCTGAAAATACCTTGACTATCTTCCAGTGATGTAATCTTGTTGTAATTTATTCTTCTTCTTGTCACTGCATGAAAATACTTTGTGTTTTTATCTCTAGCTTACAGCCACTGAATTCTACTTTTCTGCCTCCAATATTCCTCCTCCTTCCTATATGCTTCCTGTAATTGGGTTTTAAGTTGCTGCACATAAGGGAAATCAACAGGAAAAGAGTTCTGACTCTGATGTAACTTATCTTGGAGGTCTTCCAACTTCTTCCTTGAATTAGTTACATTTCTGGACTTCCATTTAGACAGCCCATCTCTATAGTTCTTCAAAGTTGTACTGAATTCTTCTGGTCCTAAAGTAGAACACATAGAAGTCCACGTACTTTGAACTGTTCCTTTAACCTCCGAGTTATTTTTCCATCGACTGTCATATCTAAAGAGTTTCTTTCCTCTCCATTTCTGATCATCTGTGTACACAAGAAGAGGTCTGTGATCTGAATTATACCACCTGAGTAACATAGCATAAGAGTTAGGGAATAAATTAATCCATTCATCATCTGCTAAAACTCTATCTATCTTTGTCTTGACAGTGTGATTTCTTCTATTCCCTAACCATGTAAATTTTCCACCATATGTCTTAACACCCCTGGCACCAATGCTATTTAACAGATTTCTGAAGCTTTGAAAAGTGTATGATGCTCTCCTAGGCCCACCTACTTTCTCCCCATTATTCTTTATATCATTGAAATCCCCTATCAACAGTCTAGCATATCCCTTATACTGACCATAATCATGCTTATTGATCATCTCCAGCCATTGTTTATTTCTTTCTGCCTTAACAGGGTGACCATATATGTAAGATAAACAATACAAAAAAATATGATTCTTCTATTAGCACATCAACATTGTACAAGCTTGGTTCAGACATAGCATGTAAGGTGACCTCCTTTTCCCAAAAAACTGCCAGGCCACCACCACAACCTATAGCAGAGACCACCAAAAAATGATCAAACTTCAGGTCTCTTGCTATTTTTTAACATACTCTTGATCTTTTTTGTTTCAGAAAGACATAATATATTAGGCCTATAGGTATTCTTAATATTAGTTAGCAGCGACACTGTCAGGGCATTTCCAAGACCCCGACAGTTCCAGTGCAATATCTTCATCTTGGAGTTGGTGGCTTAGGGGTTACCCCCCCCCCCCCCTTTGAATACGGCTAGCTGCTGCTTTGGTCTTCCCCTTTCTTGACTGTCATCCGAAGAGATTCTTTTTGCTCCACCTTGCATTTATATATACCCCACTTCACTCCTCTGCTTTTCAACTTCCGTATCATCAGACATTTCCTCCAGACCTTTACCCTTGCTTATGTCAGAAGATTCACCTCTTTGTCTCTCCGTTGTATTGGATTCAGAGATAGCAGGAGACTCATCTCTGAAAATTGTACTTGGAGCAATGTAGAGCTTATCTGGGCACTCTGCTTTTTCGTGACAGAGGCTTCCACAAGTTGTGCAGAACTTCTCAACAGCTTTGTATTGAAACTCCAGAGGCACTGGAACCGACAGACTCATGATCTGAACACTTCGCTTCAGGGTAATCTTGCTGCTAACTTCAAAGCGAACCTTGAAAGAGACTTGAGAAGGTCTTGAGGTTGTTGGATGAAGGATACGTGACCGATCAAAATCTCCAAAGTTAGAGGCTATACTCTCTATTATCTCAGGCCTATGGAACTGATTAAGGAGATTCTTGATATGGATCCAAAGAGGGATATACTTCAAGAACGACGGAAAGTCTCTTCTCTCCCATTTGTCTAACACTAGCATCCAACCTTTGAATGTATACGGACCATTCTCTATAACCGAGATCATATGCTCTTCAGATTGGAAGTAGAAATTGACTGTTCTGTCATCATTTACCTGACCCTCAACCTTCTCAAAGAGTCCCCAAGCTTTAGGCATGGTAGTACGTATGGCCGCTGGAGGTTGATGTTTAGGGTTAAGCCCCTTAACCACAAGACAAAGTTGATGCTCCCTCTGAAATATTTGCCTGGCTTCCGTATGAACCACCCATTGCTCCCGATCCTCTCCGATGGTTAGATTTTTCATCGACTTCCAGAGTTCTCTCTCCGCTTTTCTTTTTGAGTTGCTGCTTGACGAACCGACCTCCATTTTACCACTTCTGAAGTGAAATTGATTAGGGATTGTGATAGATCTGAGTGAGATGAGAGTGATTTTAGCGATTTAGAGAAATGAAAAGAGAGTTTTTTCGATCTGAGATCAGAAAAGCAAACCCTAAAGGGTAGAGTTTTCGCGAACCTTGTCGCAGGTTTTTTGGTTATTTGTAGTTATTTGTAAGTCGTGGATGATGGTCTTATCCTTTTGATATGACAAATTTAGAAGGTGATTGTTTAGGACTTTTATGAAGACAAAAAAAAAGATTGTTTAGGACTTTTATTTATTGACTGTTACTGTTAATCAAACTTACAAGGGAAAAAAAGAAAAGTTGAACTGTGGGAGAATTTAGGAACTTTGAGTATTTTTAAAAAAGTTAAATTATGATTGATAAAATAATAACCGTAAAAACTTTAAAATAAATTAAAAATCTTCACACCCTAAAACAATCACCCCCTTAATTTCATTATCCAAAAAAATGTCATTTAATTTGCAATGTTCATGTTAAAAGGTACGACGTCGTTTTTTGTGCATTAACTTTATCATCTACACTAGTAAAGCGCACTCACCACACTTTACAGCTACGAGAAAATTTTATTTTTTCTATTCGATTTTTTTTTCCCTCGATTTGCCGATTGGTTCTGCTAGAGCGCCAACGGCTACTTTTTCTCGCCGGAGACGGAGCTCTCAACGTTGAAACCCTAACTTTTGTTCATGTCTTCCTTATCGTGATAGTATAAACTCAATCGAATTGTAGAGAGCAGTTTTGTGAGAATCGACGTAAACAAGAGCAAGGGTTTGGTTGTAATTTGGTGGGTTTAGTGGAATAATTACGAGATGGAGCAGCCAAAGAAAGTTGCCGATAGGTATCTCAAGCAAGAGGTTCTTGGGCAAGGTACCTATGGAGTCGTCTACAAAGCCATTGATACTAAGGTGGTTTTTCTTTTGCTGATTAACTTCAGATTTGCGGCGAGCCT
Source organism: Anastatica hierochuntica (assembly GCA_900406275.1). Taxonomy (NCBI): domain Eukaryota; kingdom Viridiplantae; phylum Streptophyta; class Magnoliopsida; order Brassicales; family Brassicaceae; genus Anastatica; species Anastatica hierochuntica. The sequence continues at coordinate 34,391 of OVAN01000607.1, forward strand.
GTGAAAATTAGGGTTTATGATCTATCGGTTAATTATAATTTCTCCGTTTCTGCTTTCCGATTTTCTTGTATCTTTGTGGAATGTTTCTGGGTTTTCTGTTTGAGAATCGTAAAGGGTGTTGATTCGACTTGCAATTTATAAACTTTTTCATATAGTTTTGATTTTGATTTTCAATACTCATCTTGCAACCTTCTGGGCATTTGCATCTCACTTACACACACACATTTGTTTTTTTTTTTGTTTCTTCTTTGATTTCTGAAAAGATTTTGAAGTTTTGTTGCTTTTGAGTTTGAATGAATGGAAGTAATTGTCTTCTTGCAGACAGGACAAACTGTAGCAATCAAGAAGATAAGGATTGGTAAACAAAAGGAAGGTGTAAATATTACGGCTCTCAGGGAAATCAAAATGCTCAAAGAACTAAAGCATCCACATATTATCCTGTTGATAGATGCATTTCCTCACAAGGAGAACTTGCATCTTGTTTTTGAGTTCATGGAGACTGACCTCGAAGCAGTAATTCGAGATTCCAACATTTTCCTCTCGCCTGCTGACATAAAGTCTTACCTCCTTATGACACTAAAAGGCCTTGCTTACTGCCACGAGAAATGGGTTTTGCACAGGTACTTGTGTTCTCGAATGAACTTACTTTTGTATCTGTAATGTTGCTTGGTTTTGCTCTGATTATGCGCCTTGAATTCAGGGATATGAAGCCAAATAACTTGTTGATAGGAGTTGATGGACAGCTGAAACTTGCAGATTTTGGGTTAGCACGTATATTCGGTAGTCCAGATCGTAAATTTACCCACCAGGTATGTGTTTTTTCTCCGCTTTCCCATTTATCTTATGCGGTAGTATTACCAAATTCACTCGTATTTGAAGCCTTGGAAATTCTTTTCATTTCTCATGCTGTGTATACTTATCCCTGAAGTGATAATATTTCTTGTCGCTTCTACTGGACTTTTGCAAAATGTGACATGTATAGATGACATGTTGACGCAATTGCTATCTCTGCACTATAAATTTTGCTATTAACCTGATGCCTGAGCTATCCCTGCCTTCTTCTTTTTTCCTGTACCCATGATTTCTATTGAATCCATGAGAGCTCTCTTTTTCATATTCGTAATGCATCATCTTACTCTGTTGTTTCATTATCTTCATATCTTGTTAAATCTGATGATGCACAGGTGTTTGCGAGATGGTACAGAGCACCAGAACTTTTGTTTGGTGCAAAAAAATATGGTGCTGCAGTTGATGTTTGGGCTGCTGGCTGCATCTTCGCCGAACTTCTGTTACGCAGACCATTTCTTCAGGTTAAATGATCTCTACTCACTTAATATTAAAACTTAGTTCAATCTTCATCTTGTTCGATGTTATACTCCCAGGCTATATTTTCCCATATGCTTATATATCTGAAATCCTTCTTGGCAGGGAAACAGTGATATTGATCAATTAAGCAAAATATTTGCTGCGTTTGGGACACCAAAAGCAGATCAGTGGCCTGATATGACGAACCTTCCAGATTATGTAGAGTATCAGTTTGTCCCTGCACCTTCTCTACGTTCTTTATTCCCAGCAGTTAGCGAAGATGCTCTCGACTTGTTATCCAAATTGCTTACCTATGACCCAAAGGCTAGAATTTCAGTTAAGCAGGCTCTAGAACACAGGTGCCTAAAACTTACTATCTTTTAATAGGCAAAGGATATCTAGAGTTCTGTTCTCACTCCTTTGTTTTCATTTTTTTAGGTATTTCACCTGTGCACCTGCTCCTACTGACCCCACTAAGCTCCCAAAGCCAGTTCACAAGCAGGAAGCTAAAGCCTCTTACTGTAAACACGAGGCCATTACAGTGATATCACCACCACGCAAGCTACGGAGAGTAATGCCTGGGCGTGGGAGGCTTGATCATTTGAAGTCTCATGTTGAAAAGGATCAACAAGCACCCATGTCATTAGATTTTACCATCCTCGCTGAGCGACCTCCAAACCGGCCTACAATTACCAGGTAAAAACGGAGTAACTTTCCGCCCCACCATATGTACTAATCTCAGTTGTTTTGGAAGTCGCAAGACTGATGGTGTTCTTCTTAATTTTGTAGTGCTGATAGATCCCATCTGAAGAGGAAACTCGACCTCGAGTTCCAATAAGAATCTTGGTTGCCTCGTTCTCTTCTCCATTTCATGTTTCTAGTGAGACCACAACATTGTTAAATTGTCAATTTACTGCTTCTCGTGTAAGCTGGCGATATGTTGTTTCCTGCTTAATTACATACCAGAGATACCCTAAATTCATGAGTAATATTTTGTTGCCCCATTTGCTTTTATTCATTGTAAACTAATCATCATGTACCATGATTATAAACCTCTCTAATATTGTTACTGGGAATCTGTTAGAGAGCTCTGCTCACTCTTCAAACTCGTTTCTGTTCTTTAAATGGCGACTTCAACAGTTTTAATTGATCCATTGCAGCTCAAGAAGAGTTTACCAACACAAAGGATTACAAAGCTTTCAGAGACCATTCACATCTCTTAGTCATCCACGCTTGAAGACTATCACAATCGCCGTACAATTGTCTTTGCAGTGACGTTCTTTCACTGCTTCTTTTACAAGACGGCGACTTATCGTGCTTACAGGCAAACCCTCCTGCAATATCATAGCTCTTAGTAATCTCTCATTTAATGCTCCTCGAGGTTCTACAAAACCATTTGCTCACATGAAAAAATGTAGCTATTTTTACCTTCAAAAGTTTCTGAACAAACCCAACAGCATCACTTGGTCCAAACACCTGAAAACAGATGCATTGTGGAAACTATATGAGCATACTATACAAATGCATATTCCAAAAAGAGAACTGCACGAACGAAGATCTTACTTACTTCCCACAATCCATCGCAACCAAGAATCATGAAGTTTTCTCTATCAGTTAGTTCAAATGCATGAATGTCCGGAGTTGCAGTAACACCAAACTGAATTCAGTGTGAATTTAACATTTGTCAGATGCAAATAACCCATAAGATATCAGGATGACTACCAGATTCAAATCGGAAAGAATCAGTACCTTCTTGAATTGACGATCACCAAAAGCCCTGGAAACTTCAAGACGCCCTTGTAATCGTCCATTTGAGCTTACAACACCACCTGACTGTAGAATCCAGACCAAGTTATTAACAGAGCACGGTGTACTCAATTTTATTGGGAAATCATTGTCTGGCTCATCATAGACTAACCTTTTGAATGCGAGAACGCTCCTGTGGATAAATTGCTTTATGCTCTCTTGTCAAAACAATTGCTTTGAGTGGATTACATGCTTCTGTGTGATTCCCTAGGTCGTCTGTAGTAGAGGATCTTGCCAAAACAGCCTTAGCATCACCGATATTGGCAATAAAAACCTAAATTGTATGAGAGTTTTCGGGTGTGAATACTGGAAAAAGGTTTAAGTACTTTTATGAACTCTATGTAGAAACAGTCAACATATTGAATTCCCAGTCATACCTTTTGATCAACTATCCAGACACACACTGCTGTGGCGCCATCTTGCCATCCTCCTGCACCAGACACAAGTCAGGGAGAACCGAAAACATGAATAAACTTAAAGATTATACGGAGAAGTTATAAGCAAAGCAATCAAAAGCTGAAAGAAAAACTCAGACATTTGCCACATAGATGTATATTATAGCTGAGAGAGAAAATCTGTCACACGCAAACATTACCTGAAACGCTTTCTTGCAGGAGCAACTCATCGGTTTTCCGGAAACCTGATAGCAAAGATTCTTTAACAGCTCAGAATCGCTAAATCTCAAAAGCCATAATGGAATGACTAAAAGGCTTGAAAAGACTTGTGAAGTAAAACTTATATACCTTCAAGAATGGCCTTCTTAGCAATTTTGACATCCATCTGAGAACATTTGGACCAAGAAAAAGGTCGAGAAAGAAGGTGAAGTGAGTAACAAAGTGACAGCAAAAGAGTCTTGTCTATGTAATAACGGCATTACTAATCAGAACCAAAATAAAAACAGACCAACTCACGTGGTAACCCAGCTGAAAGAACGTTAAGGTGAAGATGCTTCTTAGCAAACTCTGCAGCTAAACGACCTCCATGTCCATCATAAATGGCAAAATGTGCACACCTACATAACAAGTAAAAGCAATACACAAGGATTACAAAACACAAGGAGACAAAGAGAGAAAGATATCATTTTAAATTCAAAGCCCCCACAACTTAGAATTTCTCTGAAAAAAGTAGCTTGAAGTGCCCTAATCATCGAACTAGATCCATACGATTTTTCAACAGAAAGTTTCAAAATTTACCTAAGTTTCCCTGGGAAATCCAAAGAGGCGTCTGGCAAAACAACCCAAACATCTTCCATCGTATGTCTAGCTCCTTTATCTTCAGCAACGTCAGCTTCAATGAGAAACCCCTTCTTCTCATCACTAACACAACTAGGGCTATCTTCTTCCGCCTCTTTATTAGAAACGGCCACTATGGGTTTTTCTCCGCCGGAGATCTCCTGCTTCTCTTCCGATGTCTTAGCCTTCTTCGCCGGTGAAATTAAATCCTCGCCGGAAAACGAGTCAGCCTCATGTTTGTGGTTTGGTTTCTCCATTGCAGCCAAATGTAGCGTCCTTCGTTTTGGTCTACTACTGGCAATTGCTTCTTAATAGGCCTGTCCGTTTCGGATTTCGGACCGGGTCCATTTGGATTAAGGTTTTTCGGGTGGACAAAGTTTAATTTACTTCAGATACTTAAAAATCTGGATCGTTCGTTTTCCGGTATACTATGATCATGTAGGGTTTAATAACTTTAAAAAATGAATATGCCCAAATTATTTCGGGTTCATAATCTTTGGGTTTGGATTTGGTCAAGTAGTTCCAGATTTTTTCCGAGTTTTTCGAGGATTTCCCGAGCTTTTTTCGCGTTTCAAAATCGGGTTTGGATTCGAAATTTTCGGTTTTTTCGTATATTTTAGGTTTCAAAATCGAGATTTTTAAGTTCGGAGTCTTCGACCTTTTTGAATTTTTAGATTTTGAGTTCGGGTTCGGTTATGGTAAATATGAAGTTTCTAAAAAAAACCGTGAAACAAATCTCGTTTAGGTATTTATGTCGTATTCTCTCAAAATTTAGCTCAAATATTTTTGTTAGGTTCAATTCGATTTTCGGGTTCAAATTTATTTTCCATCCTACTTCTTAACTCAAATCTAAATCACTCGGAAGTGAACCGGATTAAAATGATTAAAACAACATTGACTCAAACTAAAAATACAAAGAGTTCCTACCCCCAAAAAAGTTATTTCTCAAATCGGGTCGGGTATAAAAACGCGGGTTCTTATTCCCGGAACATATCTTCCAAAGTAAAAGCCCTTAAATATGTCTATATGTGTGGCCTGAGAAAGAGAGAGGGCTCTTTATCGCATTCCCACGCGAGAAGTGTGCAATTCGTTTGCTATCCAAAAGTAGAAATCTCCTCTAATTATCTCTCTTCCTCATCGATTAGAGGAGATTCCCACCAGATTTCGTCGTCCCCAGTTTCCGTTTGTGGGAGAAGTCCTTCTCTTCGCCGGAAAATCCACCGAGAGTTTATCTCTGCCGTTCGACTGAGATCAACTCCGACCGCCGGACCCAGTTCGCATCGATCAATAGGGTGTTCAAAGGACGAGACTTTCTGCTATTCTCTCAACGCCACTCGTTATATTACTATCAGTCACTCGGATTAGGGTTTTAAGGATTGTTCCCCGAAAAGAGAGTCTCGACTCGGAGGCTACTTTTTTATGATTCAATATGCTTTATGTTGTTTTATTATTGCTTTGATTCAAATTTTACCAAAGCCTCTGATTTTGTATTCTGTATGATCAACAATTACTCGATAGTAATCTTCTCCAGAGTTTCTGTTCTTTTTGCTTTACATTATTCGAACTACTCAGGCAAAGAATCGTTGAGAAAAAAAAGGGTGAATCTTTTCTGTAGAATTTGATTGAAATATTGAGAAAAAAGAGTTAAAAAAAAAAGAGAGGAACAGAACAAGTTATATAGATGATGGCTAGTGTTCAGCAAAATGGACAAAGGTATGGAATTACAGAACCTATCTCATTGGGAGGACCAACGGAGTTTGATGTGATTAAGACAAGGGAGCTCGAAAAGGTTTTCCTGATATCTTAAAAGCTTGTGTCCTGTTTAAGCTTCAGTTTTCTTGTTTTAAAGGTTTCTTGCTTCTTAAATACTTTGATTGATATTATGGTTTGTTGGTTGTTCAGTACTTGCAAGATGTTGGATTATACGAGAGTAAGGAGGAAGCTGTTAGAAGAGAAGAGGTTCTGGGGAGACTAGATCAGGTTTCTTTTAGCACTTTCTGATCCTATAAAACTTGTGCTTATGGATTTTTTATGTAACAAATCCATGATAGTTTAAGTTTTTTATGTGTCCAGATTGTAAAAACATGGATTAAAACAGTCAGCCGCGCCAAAGGATTGAATGATCAGCTGCTTCATGAGGCCAATGCAATGATATTTACATTCGGTTCTTATCGGCTAGGGGTAACCATAAAGATCTATAGTAGATTAAATTTTTCTTACTCATTGTTATTGTATTGTGAACCCTGTGGTGTATGAGGGAACAGAATTATCGTGAGTTGGTGAAAGCTGTGTGTTTTTCGTGCTTTCTTGTTCCTGTGTTGGAAGTAGAATCTCTTGTCTTCACTTCCTCTTTGTGTGCATTCATACATAGTGAGATCAATGTTTATATATATGTCATTTGATTCGTGTATTTATGAGCTTTTTAGCATTTCAATTGTTGGTAAATCTCGGACACACTGGGTTATTTGTATAATTGCAGTTGGTTCTTGAAAAGAAATCGTGTTTCCTTGATCACCGCAGTGTCCTAACGAATTCCTTCGCAATTGTGATTGTTCGTACTGGCACTCATTTTCTGCATGTCAGAGTGTTCCTGTAACAGTTTGCTTTACTTCTTCAAATAGGTACATGGACCAGGTGCTGATATAGACACTTTATGTGTGGGACCTAGACATGCAACTAGAGACGTATGAATAACCTTGTGCATGTATATGTTAGCCTGTATTTATTATTTCGATTTGCTAAGTTCAATATTCTTTGTATTGACAATAGGGAGATTTCTTTGGTGAGCTACATAGAATGTTGTCGGAAATGCCTGAAGTAACTGAGCTGCATCCTGTTCCTGATGCTCATGTTCCGTTGATGGGATTCAAACTTAATGGAGTTTCCATAGATCTTCTTTATGCACAACTTCCACTCTGGGTTATACCCGAGGTAATTTTTTTGGATTTTCAATATGATTTTTAGTGTATGCTATCTAGTTATGTCTGGATCTCTCTGAAAAGAGGTAATCTGAATCTGGAGCTCTTGTTATATCAATCATATGGAGTTCCAATTGTGTTTTCTGCCTGATGTTTTGTGCAGGACTTAGATATATCACAGGACTCCATTCTACAAAATGCTGATGAGCAAACTGTTCGAAGTCTCAATGGTTGTAGAGTTACTGATCAGATATTGCGACTGGTTCCAAACATTCAGGTTTTGTGCTAAACAAGGATACAATTCTTATCTATTACATTTTAATTAGTCATCCATATGGGTTTGCTCAGTGGGAACATATTATTTATTTATGAGCAGAATTTCAGGACAACATTAAGATGCATGCGGTTTTGGGCCAAGCGACGAGGAGTATACTCAAATGTATTGAGAAATCTTCTCTAGAGCTCATTTTTTCTTTTTCATTAATATGACTATCATGTTGCTTAAGTCAATTCCCTTTTGAAATTTGTTAGGTCTCGGGATTTCTTGGTGGTATAAACTGGGCATTGCTTGTAGCTCGGATATGTCAACTTTATCCTAACGCCCTCCCAAATATGTTAGCGTCTCGATTCTTTAGGGTCTACACTCAATGGCGTTGGCCGAATCCTGTTCTTCTTTGTTCTATGGACGAAAGACCCCTGGGTCTTCAAGTTTGGGATCCTAGAAGAAATCCAAAGGACCGGTTGCATATGATGCCCATCATTACTCCTGCTTATCCTTGTATGAACTCCAGTTATAATGTGTCAGCAAGTACATTGCGGATTATGACAGCAGAGTTTCAGAGGGGCAAAGAAATATGTGAGGTAAGATTTAAATAGGCCTAATGGTTAGGCTTCTATGCAGATGGATTGAGTTATTACTATTGCTTGATAACTTGTAGGCTATGGAAGCAAACGAAGCTGATTGGGATACTCTTTTTGAGCCATTTGCATTCTTTGAAGCGTATAAAAACTATCTTCAGATCGACATCACTGCTGCAAATGTCGATGATCTACGAAACTGGAAAGGTTGGGTTGAGTCACGCCTCCGCCAGCTCACACTGAAGGTGGAAAAGTCCTGTTTTCTTTTCTTCAAATTTGAGTAATTTCTCTTGATTTTGCTATTCTAATTATTTGACTTGGATATTTGCATTGTAATCTTAGATTGAGAGATTTACATACGACAAGCTTCAGTGCCATCCTCATCCCCATGATTTTCAAGACCCATCCCGACCTCTCCATTGCTCTTACTTCATGGGTCTGCAACGTAAACAAGGAGTTCCAGCGGCAGAAGGCGAGCAATTTGATATCAGAAGAACTGTTGAGGAGTTTAAACACACTGTTAACGGTTATGCATTGTGGATTCCTGGGATGGAGATCAGTGTCAGCCATATTAAGCGGAGAAGCTTACCCAATTATGTGTTTCCTGGTGGGATTAGACCTTCACATACCACCAAAGGAACATGGGACAGCAAACGCCGCTCAGAGCATAGAGTTTCGTCTTCATCAGGTGCAACAGCTACTATAAGTGAAATAAGTTGTGAAAGTAAAGCTGGTTCGGACAGTCCAGGAGATGGGAAGAAGAGAAAATGGGGAGATGATACAACCCTCGCTGATCAATTAAGGAGCTCTAAACACATTGCTGTTTCAGTCCCTGGTGAGAATTGTGAAGGCGGGAGCCCAAATCCATCTGTTGGATCCATTTGTTCAAGTCCGAAGAAAGATTATTGTACAAACGGTAAATCTGATCCTGTCATTAAGGATCCACCAGAGAATCTTGTTGTTATCAGTAGTAAAGATCCACCAGAGATTCTTGCAACTGAGAAGATAACCACTCCTCAAGCTCCTAGTGAAGAAACTGAGGAGCTTGAAGAAATTTTTGATTTTGGAAATCAAGTGATTAAGCAGATATCTAATGGAGATACAATCCCGACGGCTACTGCAACTATAGCTCCTCTTGGAGCTACTACTTCAAATGGCACTCCATTCCCCAACGAAGTAGTGGAAGAGCTTGAGGTTTCTTTTTGTTTTGTTCTTATCAGTTTCCGCTCTGAAATATGGTTTCTTGTTTTTGTTTTTGTCTGATTATCCTTTTCTTGGAAGGTTATTCCCATGCGACAATGCGAGGTGGTACAGAGAGCTTCTGTACAACACCGAAAACCGATAATCAAGTAAGTGGTTTTGTGTTTTAATGTCTACGTCTTACCGTCTGAAAATCTGCATTTTCGGTATTTTTGACAAAGTCTGTCTGCTTTTTGTGTGCCTGATAAATTCGTAGATTGAACTTCACGTCTCTAGGCAAAACCAATGGCAAGTCCTGAATCTCAGAGCTTCACCAAGATTGAAGATGTTAACGTTGAAGGGTTCTTCTTACTCTTATGTTAAAGCAAGAATCTTATATTACATGCTTTCTCTAAGATGTTAAAATCACAAGTACTAAATGCTTTAATTCGATGTAAAACTCATTTTGATAAATATTTATGCAACTTTTGAATAAAATAATGAAATGGAGTGTGATTGTAAGAAAAACGTAAGGTGCAACATCCGTAGATCACACAAACTCTAGTTCTTTTTTTTTTTTGTCAACAAGAAAGATACACTCTAGTTCTTAATAGTACATTTCAATAACAAAACACAAGAATCAATAGTATCAATCGATCTGGATCTATACAGCAAGAGCTTCAGATACAATAAACACACAACTAACTCTCCTTAATGCTTCACGTATGCTGTCTTCTTACAGACAGGACAAGCATTCTTCTTCGATAGCCACTGTTTCACGCATTGCACATGGAAGCTGTGTCCACACTCCAACTTCCCAACCTCATACTCTCTCTCATACTCATCCTGTCATCACCAAACATTACCATTAAAAAGAGGCATCGCCATATGAACTCCCATGATCCTACAAAGTAATGTTCTGTTTCAAAGGATTGGATCAAATCTCGAGTTTACCTGACATATGCTGCATTTTCTATCGGCAAGAGTTTGTGATACAGAGTGATTGATTTTCCGAAGACAACTATGTATCTCGCTTTCTTTTAATCCAGTATTCACATAACCAATTCTATCACCAAGCTCTAGAAGTTGCTGCGTAGATCCAAGCAAACACACTCAATTGAGATGAGAAGAAGATGAAACTCTAAGCTTATCTTCACGAGATTTTGAGAAACATACCTCGTATGACATATTATCAACATCAAGCCTCAAGTCGTGGAAGTTGTCGCGTGAATCTGTTGTCCTTCCCATGACAAAACCATTACACGGCATCATCATCTGCAGTGAACAGCATTGTTAACATTGCTACACTAGCTGCATTATTTAGTTTTTCAACTTGGTCAATGATATTAGCCATCCAAAACGCTAACAGCATGCTGGTGAAACTATTTAACCGAAGATTACAGTATTTGTGTTCCCCCTTAACAGCCACTGGAATATGTAAGAGATAACTGGGCAGCCTAGAATAATCTCTAAGTTGCTATAAAACCAAGTAACAAGTCAGCCCCTGTTACTTGTATTGATCGGTTCATTACGTCAGGAGTCAAATGTATATTAACATTTACAAGACACAAGAAAGATAAGGCAACCATTTAGCAAGAACATTCTACCTCAGTAAGATCATCAGGGTAAGGGCGTCGAACACGGCTACGAAATCTACTTAAGAGCAGTGTTGGTTCAGCACCTGATGATGCCATAAACATCGAATCAGAGTTCAAAAATGCGTCAGAATGAGAATCTTGATTGAGAAACCGCCTGGGAAGAACAGAGGAACCCTGCAGATATTTATAGCATTGTGTTATCATTGTTCAAAACATACACAAGAGGGTAGCTACCTAATTCTCAAGTCCTCTGAGCCAATGTGCTTTCTCAGACAACATAATCCATGACCTAACTAATTGAATCCAACCATAAGCTACACCATGCCAAGATCCCATTCACAAAACCAAATTAAAGTTCTATATCCTGATTTGTTTATTGCTTATCAAATCCAAGAGGAGGTCACAGGTCAAACAAAGTATATTCTAGACAATCTACACATCAGAGAAAAAACTAATAATAGAGAATCTCTAACCACAGTAGAGTAGTGACCCTTGTGGATTATCTAAAGAAAATCCAAAACAAGAAACACAATATGTATAAACCAACATGGCCCAGCAGCAATTATCATAGAAGTAGACAACAACTATTATAGCTTCACCCACTCCAAACAAATCAACAACACTTTCTAATAATATACTAAAAAAACTCACTACCAAAATCCACTGGAAAATTAGATAACACACATCTCATTGCAACAAATCTACCAAATGTTTTACCTCTCTGTGGTTACAGTTGTTCTTATCCACATCAATTTTGCGACGGGAAGACGGAAGATTCCTTCTCGGAGGAACTGAGACGACGGGTGGGTCACCAACCACCGCATCAGTCGAGAACCCTAGTCCGGGTCCGCACCAAACATCAGGAATCGCGGCGCAACAGCCACCGCCATCAACGTCTCTAGCTTCGTTCAAGAACCTAATCGAACCATCGTCGTAGCTTCCCTTATTAAGATTCTTCTTCTGCTTCATCTTCTTCTTCTTATTCTTCCTATCTTTGCTGAATCTCGCATCCCAATCTGCGGAGGAGCGAATCATGGAGGGAACAGAAACCTCCTGAGCTGCTGCTGCTGCAGTGCAACCCATCCCTCGAAATGATCCCTTTTGGGGGAAACTGTACGATTTCTTCCTCGTGGGTTCGTTGGAGGAAGATGGGAGGAGGAAGAAGGAAGACATTGCTGAGTTACAGTAGCGATTAGGTTGGGAAATTGGAAGAACGATGTGGGTCAGCGGCGGATCATCGTCGGCGTTGAGATGACGGCTTGTTTGGTTCCTAGCTCGTCGGAGTCTAATGTGCTCGCCAATTGTTGTCGAAGACATTCAGAGAGAGAGAGAGGGAAGAGATAATGGAAATGTGTGGGAAAAGAGAAGAGACACACAGTGCGCGGGGAAGAAGGATGAGAGAGAGTGAGAGATTATACAAAACTATATATTTTTATTTAATGATTATAGTTAAAGTGAATTTTAAAATATATTTTTGTTTGTACATGGAGCGGTTAGTATAATTCCAAAACAAAATTAGCTCATGCATATCTTGTGAAATGTATCAGAAATATCAAATAACTACGTAAAAAAAATCAAGACTTTTGTAAGAGAAGGGATTTGACTGGATATTAGTTATTTTTAGTAATTTTCTTTAGTGATTTTGCTTCTTTTTTTTTAACAAAAAAAACAAATGAAAAATTTTAAATTTAAAACTGATGCTTGCTTGTAAGAACAGAAAAGGTCTCATGTCCTTTTCCTTTTTGTCAGATCTAATTTCTGTATATTTTTATAGAAAAGGTTATTATGGGAGAACTATAGATAAGAAGACTTGTCACTGTGTGACTTGATATTTTTAGTAGGCCTAATTGTCCTTTGAGGGCCCAATTGGTAGACATATAATAAAACCCACATAATTTTGTTGTTCCTTTTTGCGCACAAAAAAAAAAAGTTATGACAAACTACCATAAACACAAAAAAAAGTTCTTAACAAGTTAAAGAAAGAATACAAATTGATTGTAACTTGCACAATTATGAAGCAAACTTAATGTAAAGTATTAGATCGCATAAGATATGAAACTGGTATGTAAACAAATATAATAACTAACACACATAGGAAAACAATAAAATCCAAAAAAACATTATAAACATGCTGAAAACACATGCTTCATATGAAATATACTCGGAAATTGCGAGTAGACTTCTTTTTGATATCTTCTCTGAAAACAAGAAATAAAATTCACGTGCAGTATACTTTTAGACTTCAATTGAAGTCTTACACTGCTGAGATCTGTTGAAGTCTTAAATCTGTTGAAGTCTTGGACTGCTTAAGTCTTAAATCTACTGAGGTCAATTTTGTAGTTGACGAAACAATTGACTTTTTGTTAGACTTTCCAGAGAGGTTTGAAAAAAGAAGTCCATTGAGGTTAGTTTTTCAGTTGACCAAAAACACGTAAATATTGACTTTTCAGAGTGAACTTCACAACGAAGTCTACTTAAGGTAGTAGACTTCGTTTTAAACTTCTCTAGGAAGTCTATCCCAAAGTCAGTTTTTTCGTCAACTACAAAACTGACCTCAATATACTTATTTTTTTGTCTTCGTTTTTTCAGATTGAAAAAGAAGTCTGATGAGGTTAGTTTTGTAGTTGACCAAAATAATGAAATATTGACTTTTCTGAATAGACTTCACAACGAAATCTGCGTAAGGTAGCATATTTCAATGACGTCTGCTTGTTTAGAGCTTTCCTAATCGCAGACTTCAGGTGAAATCTACTCAATTTTCATAAAATAGGCAGACTTTAAAAGAAGTATGCTCTGAAAAATCAATATTTCGTAATTTTGGTCAACTACAAAACATACCTTAGCAGACTTCAAACGAAATATGCTCCAAAATTCAAAATTATGGTCAACTAAAGTATGAATCTCACTTTTATGGAGACTTCACTAGAAGTATGCTCCAAAATGTCGACGTTTTGGTAAACTACAAAATTAACCTATTTTTCAGGTGAAGTCTGCTCAAGTAATTTTCAGCTACAAAACTAACCCTGCGTTGACAAGCAGACTTCACCTGAAGTCAACTCTGGTTGCAGACTGCAAGTGAAGTCTACAAGACGCATATTTACAATTTGACGAAAATGAAGCCCAAGAGTTACCTAGACCCGATATGAGTTTGATTTCAGCTTCTTCAAGTGTCCAGAACTAAAATACAAGTTTTTTACCTCCTTATGTGTGCACAAATCGACAGAATAGCAAGATGAAAAATTTTTAATTTTAAAAAACAAAAACTAAAGAGATTTTGGTTTGAACTAGAGATAAAATGAGAGATTATGAATTTTTGAGATAAAAATTGAGCATTTACCATGGAAAATGGTTTTAAATGAAGCATTTTTGTTTGTTAAAGGTGGTTGAAAAAATTGAAGACGACGAGATTTTGGTGAATATGCGAAGTTGTTAAACGTTTTTGTATATTTTTAAATTTCCGTTTTTAATTAATTAATTGATTTATAGTGACAAGATTGACAATATTTATTTGTAAGAGGGTAAAATATTATACTCTGAACAAATAAGAAAAGAGAGAAAATTATATTTGCAATTAACTTCAAATTTTAGGTTATTTTTGAAATCATCCCGTTTAAAAAAAAGATTTTTTACTTCCACCACACCATTTTTTCATCAACATAAACTCCAAATCCGCTAATATTAAATAATTCTAAGTTGGTTGGAAGCCCATCTTTTTAGTTTATTTATCTTCTTAAATTATACAAAAATAGTTCATTTTACTAATTAAAATTTTAAATCTCTCATATTTTGTATCCAACCCGACATTTTTTTGATGTTTTGTTTTTTTTTTTGATTTGTGAATTTTTGATTGAGATGGAAGAGTGTGGAGTTATATATATAAAAAAAATTTGCTACAGATTTGCTTGGAAATTACGATTAGGTTTTTTGCAAGGAATCTGCGAGGATTTTACAAGGAATTTGAGACGAAAATATTCCTCACAATGTTTGTTACTCGTGTGAAAAACGTTTATATATAAAAATTAGGTACCTCGCAAATTTGCGACCACTTTGCGAGAAAAATGTGTTCTCTCACTATTTACTCGCAAATCAGTCGCAAATTTGCGAGAGAAACGCTGTTCTCGCAAATTTGCGACTACAGTCTTTTCTCGCAAATCTGCGAGTAATTTGCTAGTGAAATATTTTTTCTAACCTTTTACTCGCAAATTTGCAAGTAAAAATGTTCTTCGCAAATATTTCTCGCAAATTGATTGTTTTCTTGTAGTGAATATATTTATATATTTTATATTTAATAACTAAACTATCATGACACAACTTGGTTTTTTTTAGCGTATCTTAGACAAAATATCCATATCGAATTACTAGAACGAATAGTACTTCTATATAGAGTATTACATATTACTATTTTATTTTTTCAACATTATTTAAAAAATTTTATTTTATTTTGTGCACTCTTTGTCTCACAATAATTATATTTCCCATAGTTTTTTCTTTTAACAATTTGTATAAGGGCAATTATATAATGCACCTCAACTAAATAGTTCACCTTTATTTTTGTTTTTCGCCTTTACAATAACTAATAAATTCGGTGATCTATACTATTTTGTTTAGGTTGGTAGTACATAATATAGTATCACATCGTACAATCTATTGACTATATTCTATGTCGAATTTTATTTATGTTTTAACTTTTTATGTGAAGTACTATTTTTGATTATTGAGTTTACCTAAATGTATTACAACTTATGTTATAGGTTAAGACAGATATGAGTAAGACGTATGATCGTATTGAGTGGAATTTTTTACTATGTGTTTTGGAGAAGTTTGGTTTTCATCATGTGTGGATTAATTGGATCATAGAATGCGTTACTACGGCTTCATATTCTTTCCTTCTCAATGGTTTGCCCCAAGACCAGGTCCTTTCTTTAAGGGGTCTCTGACAGAGGATCCTTTTTCCTCGTGCCTTTTTATTATTTACACATAAATTCTTTCCGGTTATGCCATCCGGCTTAGAAGATGGAAAATTACCAAGAGTAAAGGTCTCTCACTTTAGTCCTCCCATCAATCATCTCCTCCTTGCAGATGATACTATGTTTTTCTGTAAGTCTGATTCTTCGAGTGATGATGCTTTGACGACTTTAAGTCATCAATCACTTTTGCCTCTAAGAAACCAGCATCTCGGCGTGTAATGGTGAAGAATCGGCTGTGTATTTTCAAAGAAGGAGGCACTGGGAAATACTTAGGATTGGCAGACTATTTCGGTCAGGAGAAACGTGACATCTTTGTTTCTATTGTTTATCGGATTCGACAGAAGGATCAGGGATGGTCTACATGGTTCTTATCTTCTGCTGGCAAACAGGTTATGCTTAACTCTGTCTTATCGGCAATTCTCATCTACGTTATATCTTGCTTCAAGTTACCGTTGTCTCTTTGTGAGTGAACTCAATCGGCGCTTACTCAATTCAGGTGGGATGGTAAGCAAGATGTCCGTAAAATGTCTTGAATTTCTTGGAAGCGATTGTCATTGCCAAGGATTGCCGACAAACTGGGATTTATTGGTCAAGGTTTCTTAGCAAATACTTAAGAATCCTACATCTTTGACTTTTCGTATTCTACTAGGCAAGTATTGCCATTCTAGCTCCTTCATGGAGTGTTCGCTTCCAACGAGTATATCTCACGGTCGACGCGACATTATGCTTGGTAAAGAAGTCTTACGCCAGGGTCTTGGGTGGATAATTGGTGATGGTGTCGATGTACGAGTCTGGGGAGATTGTTGGCTCTCCACTTCGTCTCCTATGGCTGCTATGGGTGCCCCACTTTCGAATCTATATGAGCTTCAAGTCTCGAAATTAATGTCCACCCAGTCTCGTGAGTGGAATTGGAGAGTAATTTCTGAGGTTTTACCTCACTACTCTTCTCTTATCTCAAATCTGGTGTTATGATCTTCTAATGAGCGTGATTCTCTCGTTTGGTTATTCAACAAGAATGAGAAATAAACTTGTAAGAGTTGATACTCCCTTCTTACTTCCCGTGATTCGTTACAAAATGATGACCGTTTCAATTGAATGAAGAACATTTGGCGCGTTAGAACTCTTCCTAAGCTCCAGAGTTTCTTGTGGAAATCGATGTGTGGAGCCTTACGTGTCTGCGATGCTCTTCAATCACAAGGCGTTATTGAGGATTTTTCATGCCCTAGATGAGGATATCCAAAGACAATTGATCATGTTCTTTTACAATGTGTTTATGCGCAACAAGTGTGGGATAAAGTGCCTCATATGCCTTCCTTCTCGTCGTCTCCTACATTGCCTACATTTCTCTCTGCCATGCGTGTCTCTAAGGGTTTAGCACTGACATGTTTATCAGCGGTTGATGTTTATCCTTGGGTCTGTTGGCAGTTATGGAAGGCTAGGAATCGTTTGATTTTTAATATGGAGGTCATCACTGAGGATGAGCTTATTCTTACAGCTTTTGCGAATGCGCGCGAATGGCAAACTGCAGATAGCTTACAAGTGAAGGTTCCTGGCCATGGTGCTTCTTCTTCTTCTTCAGGGCTAGTCCTGGCCTAAAGCGGGCAAAGCCTTAGCTTTAGGCATCCAAAACGTTATCAATAATAAAGGGCATCATAATACTATTAGTTTAATATAGCCCAGTAGTAAAGCTCACGAGTCTCTTTATCAGTTCATGGTTTCGAGCTCCCGAGAGGGGCATTTAATTTTTTTTTTTGATTTAGGCATGAGATTTCTATGGGTCGGGCATATTCTTCTTCTACTGTCGAGTGCCCTCGTGGTCCACCATCAATCTTGTCATCGGTCTCCAGATGTTGGGTGGATGCACCTTAGGACTCATCTTCTAAGAAGTGTGGCATGAGATGACTTTATCGTTCTCTAAATGATGTTATACTTGCAAAGTATGTCTCTTATAAGGAGGGTTTACCTACAGCTCTTGCGACTGAGGCCTTGACTCTTTGGACTGCTCTAAGCCAAGCTCTTGTGTTGTGGATAAATGAGATGCTTCTGCACTTGGACTCCCAAGTGTTGGTTAATTTGATCAATAGGAATGAAGATCATATTGACATCCTTGGTCTTCTTGTGGACTTTTGGAATCTTATTCCTCGCTTTTCTTCCATTTTTTTAATTTCACAAACCGCAAATTCTTTAGCTGATTCGCTAGCGAATCAAGCTATTTATGCTCATGATTCTTCAATCCGTGAAGTTCAATAAATCATCTTTTGTGATAAAAAATGTTATAAGTTGAGTTTTAACATTTAATTTTAATTTGAAGCGAAATTCAAAAGTTATGTAGAAGTTAATTTCAATTTCAAATTTAATTTCATTGGCGTGTGATTATTTGTACACTTTCTATTGTCGTTTTTTTTTTGTCAACGGTAATTTCATTTATTTGATTTAAAAGTTACAGGGGAATAGTTAACATTACATACATTCTAACAAAACAAAACAAAATAAGACTTTAAAATATCAGGAAATATATCACTTTATAACCATTTGATTTTATAATCTAGATTATGTATACTAGCTTCTTTAGCTTTTGCATCTGCCTCTGAATTTAAATTCCTTGGGATATAACTAAAGTCAAAATCATATGGCGACTTGGAGAGATTTATTATATCTTCAATGTAGTTTGAGATTCCACATAAGTTATGGTTATTATGCTTTTCTGCAGAATTCCTTACCTGCAACAACTTATATAGAACTTGGTTATCTCCATAGAACTTGACCTTATTATATCCAAGGGTTCTCATCTTCATGACAGCTTCTCTTAATGCATAAGCTTCCGACGCTAGGGCGCTTTCTATTGGTTCTATAGCTGTACACCCCTGTATCTTAGTTGCACCATCTGGAGAGAATAGGATCCATCCTATACCAGCTCTTTCCGAATTAGATATCCATGAAGCATCAACTAGACAAACATTCTGTGATCCTTCACTGAAGATATCTAAGCGCTCATTTGATCTATTGATCAAATTAACAGACTGGTTCTCAGAATCACTAACTCTCCTATTTACTTCTGCAAATTCTTTCAGGTCATGAAGTGCCTTATTAATGACTTCTGGAATGGAAAGCTTTTTATTCTGAAAAACAAGTAGATTTCTCATTTTCCAGATATGCCATCCAACATATGTCGGGAGATTAACCTTCTGCTCATCCATTAGTGTTACAAAATCTAAAATCCAGTTAATATTTTGCCATAATTCATTATTCGTAGAGGATTCACCTGGATTTGAGGGCAAATCATTTATCGGACTTAGATTCCAAATTTCCTTCGATACTCTGCATTTAAATAAAAGATGTTGCACTGTTTCTAATTCTTCTCCGCATAAGAAACATGTTGCTTCAGCTTTACATCCTCTCTTTTGCAAAGTTTCTCCAACAGAGATACCTTTATGAGCAACTCTCCACCAAAACATTTTAATCTTGGGTTTAACAGGGAGCTTCCAAATCTTTCTAAAGTGCATTTGTTGCTGGAAATCTTGTGGTACTCCTTGATGTATTAAGTGATAGCCTGATTTAACTTCATAGTGACCACTCTTTGTATACGCCCATTCTATATCATCATCTTCACTTATCAAGCTTGGTCTGATTCTTTTTATGAGTGGTATATCTTGTGGATCAAACAAACTCAAAAGCTTTTCATCATCCCATATTCTGGAGTTATGTATAGAAAGCTCATTTACCTTTAGCTTGCTTAAAGAATTTCGAAATATATCTTCCTTTGGCCTCAGAGGTCTTGGAGGAATACATGGAAGCCAATTATTATTCCAGACATTTGTCTTAGCGCCGCTTCTGATAACGTTTCGCATTCCCAATTTTATTAGTTTAGCACCTTCATAGATTCCTTTCCATGCCTGAGAAGTTCTTCTACCTAAGTCAGCATCAATCAAAGATGTTTTAGGAAAATATTTTGCTTTAATAACTCTAGCCATGAGTGAGTTAGGGAATTTTAGAATTCTCCAGGCTTGCTTTGCTATTAGAGCCTTGTTAAAATAAAATAAATCTCTAATTCCCAATCCTCCTTCCTTTTTACTTTTAGTTATGGTCTCCCATGCTATCCAAGGAATTTTTTGTACATTCTTTGTAGAAGACCACCAAAACTTACAGATGTTTTGTGTTATTTTCCTTATGAGCTTCTTAGGCAAAAGAAAACATTGCATAGCATAATTGGGAATAGCAGTTGCAACAGCCTTAATTAAAACATCTTTTCCTGCTGGAGTAAGTAGCTTAGTTGACCAACTATCTAATCTTTCGTCTATTCTGCTCTTTATATAACTAAAAATCTCAGTAGTGTTTTTGCCTATAAGCTCCGGGAGTCCTAAATATCTGCTTGTACCTCCTATTTTACTAATAGAAGTTATTGCTTTAATTCTCTCTTGTAACTCAG